>PVHY01031007.1:0-12975 GCA_004024945.1 Uropsilus gracilis
CACAGCGTTGGGGCCACAGACCTGGAAAGTAGCCACTTGATTGGCTAGAAGAGGGGGGCTCCCGAAGAGGGACGCTCCCTCTTATCCTAAGCTCCCCCACTTGCTTCCTCCAACCAGCCTCCCCCACCTCAGGGCCCTGTGAGAGCTGCCTAGGGGGCCTTGCAGGAGTTGGGGTCAGCCTGGTTGACATCTGGGCAGGTAGCTCACTCCTCCACTGTCAGACGTGCTACCTCCGCACTGGCGGGGCAAGGACCTAATTGCAGGAAGAGCCTTCCACTCCCACACGGCTGAACCCCACACCTGCAGCTTGCTGATCCTATCCCTCTGTGGCAAGACCTTGGACACTGCTGGGCGTGGTGGAGCACGCCTGTAATGCAAGCACTAGGAGGCAAGAGGCCCGGAATATCTTTAGTCCGCATAGTCGGGACTACCCTGGCAATACACTGAGATCTGGCCTTGAAAAAGCAGCCGGGTGTGGTCGCGGGTGCCTGTAATCCCAGCTACCTGGGAGGGTGAGACTGGAATCGCTTGAGTTCACGTGATCGGGACTACCCCGTGCAAGATAGCAAGACCTAGTTGCAAAAAAAAAAAAAATTGCCTGAGACACTGCGTTTTCCCCCTGCTCGGGAAAGAAGCTGACCCTCCTCAGCAGAGCCCAGGGGAACGCCACACCCAGGTACAGGCGCTGAGGCTGGAGGCCGGAGGCCAGGCAGCCCATGCAGACTTTGCGCCCACTGGTTGTGCGGTCCACAGTTGGGCAGCTGAACCTCTGCCAGCCTCACTTTCCCCTCTGCACTGTGGAGACAACAGCCATCCACAGCGGCCAGCAGGTGGTGGGGGTGGGGAAGTTGCTCGCAGGTCCAGCCCTTTGCTGCCAGCTGCGGAAGCTCCAGAGCATGGCTGTGGTGAGGACTGGAGCACCCATTCCGTTACTCTTCTAAAATAGTAGCCACAGGCGTTTATTGAGAGCCTCCTTCAGGTTGATCTAATGTCCTCCCCAAATCCAGTGTGCCTGCCTAACCCCTCTGCAATGTGAGCTCTGGGAAAGCCCCCAAAGTGTGTTAGGAGAGGCTGTGGGTGCACAGACATCTCACCTTGGTTCCCTGAACCTGCATGGAATGTGTGCACACACGTACCGTGATACAACACACAAACACAACATCCCGACGCTGATCCAAGCAAGCACACATGTGCTGTAATGCACACACTACACATCCCAACATTGATCCAAACAAGCACACATGTACACATGTGGTGTAACGCACACAATGCACACAAATCCCAACGCTGATCCAACATGCACGCGTGCTGTAATACACACATGCACAAACAGAACCTAACGCTGATCCAAACAAGCATACATGGGCTGCAATCCATGCACACATCCCAACGCTGACCCAAACAAGCGCACATGTGCTGTAGTACACAACACATCCCATCGCTGATCCCAACAAGCATACGTGTGCTGTCATGCACACACACACAACCCAATGCAGACCAAAACAATCACAGTGTACTGTAATGCACGCACACATCCCAACATGATCCAAACAAGCACACATGTGATATAAAACACACACACCAACTCTGATCCAAACAACTATACATGTGCTGTAATACAACACCCTGTTGCTGATCTGAGCATGGACACTTGTGCTTTCATACACACACACACATTCCAACGCGGATCCGAGTAAGCAAAAATGTGCTGTAATACACAAACACATCGCAATGCTGAATGGAACAAGCAGACATGTGATGTAATACACACAGAAACATTCCAATGCTGATCCCACCATGCATATATACTGTAATACACACATATCCCAATGGTGAGAAAAAAGCACACTTGTGATGAAATATACACACATCCCAGCGCTGAATCAAACTACCATCCATGTCCTGTAATATACACATGCACATCACAACGGTGATCCAAAGAAGCACACATGTGCTGTAATACAAATACATATATCCAACCTAGATTCAAACAGCATACAAGTGCTGAAATATACACAACATCCTAACACTGTACCGAACAAGCTCACATGTGCTGTAATACACACATACATCCAATGCTACCCGAGCAAGCACACATGTGCTGTAATACACATATACATCCCAACAGTGACCCTTACTAGTACACAATGTGATGCAGTACACACACAGAGATCCCAAGCTGATCTGAACAAGCAAACATGTGCTTCACTACACACATAAACATACCAATTCTGATCCGAACCAACATACCTCCCAAATATATATAATAAACACACACATCCCAAAGCTGATCCATACAAGCACATATGTTCTATAGTAAATACACATCCCAACACTGATCAGAACAACCATGCAGGTGCTGTATACACGCACATCCCAATTCTGATCTGAACAAGCGCACATGAGTTATGCTATACAAACACATCCTAACACTGATCCGAACAACCATGCGTGTGCTGTATATACACACACCCCTATATCACAACAAATCCCAATGCTGCCCTGTACAAGCACACATGTGATGTTATACACACACATTCCTAAGCTGATTGGAATAAGCACACATGGGTCTTAATACACACACACACACACACACACACATCCTAGTGTTGATCCATACAATGATGCATGTGCTATAATACTCAAACATCCCAAAGCTCATCTGAAAAGTACCCATGTGCTGTAATACACACACATCCAAACACTCATCCAACAAGCGCACATGTGATATAATACAAACACATCCCCACATTGATCCAAACAAACACATGTGCTATAATACACACATCTCAAATATGACCCTAACAAGCACACATGTGCTACAATACACATACCAACACTGATCTGAACAACCAGGCATGTGCTGTAATATACATACATCCCAACTCTGATCCAAAAAAGCACACATGATGTAATACACACATTCCAATGCTGATTCGAAAAAGCATACATATGATCTAATACACACACACATCCCAAAGCTGATCAAACAAGCACACATGTGATGTAGTGCACACATGTGATGTAGTACACACATCCAAAGATGGCCCTAACAAGCACACGTGTGATATAACACACACACCCCAATGTTGATCCAAGCAAAAACACATGTATTGTAATACAAATCCCAGTGCTGATCCAAACAAGGACACATGTGCTGTAGTACTCACACACACATACCAATGCTGACCTGAACAAGCATCATGTGGTGTAATACACATACCCTCATCCCATGCTGACCACAACAAGCTCACATGTGCTGTAATACAAAAAAAAAGCGCACATGTGATGTAATACATACACACATCCCAGCTGATCTGAACAAGCACACATTTGAATGAATACACATGTAGAGCCCAATGCTGATGTGAACAAGCACACATGTGATGCAATACATGCATCCCAATGCTGACCTGAACAAGCACACATGTGCTGTAATATACACACATACCAACACTGATCCAAACAACCATACATGTGCTGTCATGCACACACATTCCAACACTGATCCATACAAGCACACATGTACTATAATACACAAACAATACCAATGCTGACCCAAGCAAGCATGCAGGTGCTGTAAAACACACACACACACACACATCCCAATGCTGATCCAAACAAGTACGCATGTGATGTATTACACAATACCATGCTGATCCAAACAAGCACATGTGGATATAATACATACATCCAAACAATGATCCAAACAAGCACATGTACTTTAATACACACACATCCCAGTGCTGACTGAAACAAACACACATGTGATTTAACACACATACAACATCCCAATGCTGATCTGAACAAGCTCACATATACTGTAACACACACACATCACAACGCTGATAACAAAAGGCACACGTGTGATGGAATATACACACATCCCAGCGTTGATCCAAACTACCATGCATTTCCTGTAATACACACACACTATCCAAAGCTGATCCAAACAAGCATACATGTGCTACAAACACACACATGCCAATACTGATCAGAACAACCATGCATGTGCTGTAAACACACATATCCCAACACTATACTGAACAAGCTCACATGTGCTGTAATACACACATACTTCCAATGCTACCCAACAAGAACACATGTCCTGTAATACACACATACATCCCAACGGTGACCCTTACTAGCACACAATGTGATGCAATACACACACAGAGATTCCAATCCAATCCGAACAAGCAAACATGTACTTCGATGCACACATACACATCCCAATTCTGATTTGAACAAGCACACAAGTCCTATATTACCCACACACATATCCCAAAGCTCATCTGAACAAGCACACATGTGCTGTAATACACACACATCCCAACACTGATCAGAACAACCATGCATGTGATGTATACACACACATCCCAACACTGATCTGAACAAGCACACATGTGCTGTAATACACCCACATCCCAACACTGATCAGAACATGCACACATGTGCAGTAATACACACATCCCACTGCTGAACCAAACAAGCATCTGTGCTGTAATAAACACACATACCAATTCTGACCAAAACAAGCATACATGTGCTGTAACACACACAAACATCAAAATGCTGATCCAAACAAGCACACATGTGCTGTAATACACACACACTTCCCAATGCTGACCTGAACAAGAACACATGTGCTGTCATATACACACACATCCAAGCTGATCTGCACAAGCACACATGTGATGTAATGCACACACACACATCCAATCGCTGAAACAAACAGCACACATGTGATATAATACACATCCCAAGCTGATCTGCACAAGCACACACGTGATGTGCACACCCTCCCAACGCTGATCTGAATAAGCACACATGTTGTAACACACACATCCCAAAGTTTATCGAAAAAACACACTTGTGCTCTAACACACACAACATCCCAAACACTGATCCAAACAAGCACACATGTGCTGTAGTACATGCACACATCCTAATGCAGATCCAAACAAGCAATCATGTACTGTAGTACACACACAAACACAAATCCCAACGATGATCCAAACAAGGACACATGTGCTGTAATACACACACACATCTTAATGCTGATCTCTTAATGCTGATCTGAACACTCACACATGTGCTGTAATACACACACATCCCAAAGATGATCCTTACAAACAGATATGTGCTATAACACACACACATACCAAAGCTGATCCGAACAACCAGACGTGTGCGGTAATATACATACATTCCCACGCTCATCCAAAAAGAATACATGAGATGTAATGCCACACACATCCCAACGCATATCCAAACAAGCATAGATGTGATGTAATACACACAACCAAAAGATAACCCTAACAAGCACTAGTGTGTTGTAGCACACATGTGCTGCAATACCCAACACATACATCACAACTTTGATCAGAACAAGCATACATGTGCTGGAATAAACATACACATGCCAACACTGATCCTTACAAACACACTTGTACTTTAGTAAACAAGCACACATCCCAACACTGATGAGACAAAGCACACTTGTGCTCTAATACACACATCCTAACATTGATCTGAACAAGCACACATGTACTGTAATACATATCTACACATACCAATGCTGATTAGAACAAGCACACAAGTGCTGTAATACATACACACACCTATCCCAATGCTGAACCGAAAGAGCACACATGTGCAGTAATACACACACACACCTCAATGCTGATCTGAAGAGTAAACATGTGCTATAACACACACTAAAACCCAATGCTGACCTGAATATGCTGTGATACACACACATTCCAACACTGATCCGAACAACCATGCATGTACTGTAACACACACATTCCAATGCTGATCCAAACAAGTGCACATGTGCTGTAATACACACACAGTCCCAATGCTGACCCAAGCAGCATGCATGTGCTGTAAAACATACACACATTCCTTGCTGATCCAAACAAGCATGCATATGATGTAATACAAGCTGACCGAACAAGCACATGATGTGGATACAATACACACACATACAAACACTGATCCAAACAAGTTCATGTGCTTTGATACACATACATCCCATTGCTGACTGAAACAAACACACATATGATTTACTACACACACAACATCCCAATGCTGATAAAACAAGCACGCGTGTCTGAAAACACACTTTCCAATGCTGACCCGAACAAGCACACATGTGATATGATACATGCACACACCCCAACCCTGATCCAAACAATCAAACATGTAGAGTAATACAGACACACATCCCAATGCTGATATGAACAACCATGCATGTGCTGTAAACACTGCACACACACACCCCAAAGCTGATCCAAACAAACAAAAATGTACAGTAATACACAGACATCCCGATGCTGAGATGAACAACCATTCATGTGCTGTAAACACACATACACATAGCTGATCCAAACAAGTACACATGTGCTGTAATACGTACACATCCCAATGGTGATAAAAAAGCACACATGTAATGGAATATACACACATCCCAGCGCTGAATCATACTACCATGCATGTCCTGTATACACACACTCACACCACAGGTGATCCAAGCAAGCATACATGTGTTGTAATACACATACATGTATCCAACCTAGATTCGAACAAGCACACAAGTGCTGAAATACACACAACATCCTAACACTGTACCAAACAAGCTCACATGTGCTGTAATACACACATACATCCAATGCTACCCGAACAAGCACACATGTGCTGTAAAACACACATACATCCCAATGGTGACCCTTATTAGCACACAATGTGATGCAGTACACACACAATCTGACACGAACAGGCAAACATGTGTTTCAGTACACACATAAACATCCCAATTCTGATCCGAACACACACAGTTCCTATAATACACACATACACACACACATATCCCAAAGCTGATCCAAACAAGCACATATGTGCTATAATACACACACATCCCAACAGTGATCAGAACAACCATGCACGTGCTGTATACACACACATCCCATTCTGATCCGAACAAGGACACGTGTGTTACACTACACACACACATCCCAACACTGTTCCGAACAACCATGTATGTGCTGTATATACACACACACCAGTATTGTGATCTGAAGAAACACGCATGCGTTGTAATTCACACACATTCCAGTGCTGATCCAAGTATGCAAACATGTGCAGTAATACACATACATCCCAACGCTGACTCGATCAAGCACACATGTGCTGTACTACACAACACATCCCAATTCTAACCTGAATAAGAACACATGTGATGTTATACACACACATTCCTAACCTGGTCGGAACAAGCACGCATGGTTCTTAATACACACACACACACATCCATTGCAGATCCGTACAATGATGCATGTGCTATATTGCCCACACACATCACAACGCTCATCCGCACAAGCGCACATGTGCTGTAATACACACACACATGCCAACGCTGATCCGAACAAGCGCACATGTGCTGTAACATACACTCATCCCAATGCTGACCTGAACAAGCACATATTGCTGTATTACATATATATCCCAATGCTGTCTGAACACTGCATTTCCCCTGCTCGGGAGAGAAGCTGACCCTCCGCGGCAGAGCCCAGGGGAACACCATGACCAAGTACAGGCACTGAGGCTGGAGGCCGGAGGCCAGGCAGGTCATGCAGACTTTGCGCCCACTGGTTGTGCGGTCCACAGTTGGGCAGCTGAACCTCTGCCAGCCTCACTTTCCCCTCTGCACTGTGGAGACAACAGCAGCCACGCAGGGGGTGGGGGTGGGGAAGTTGCTCGCAGGTCCAGCCCTTTGCTGCCAGCTGCGGAAGCTCCGGAGCATGGCTGTGGTGAGGACTGGAGCGCCCATTCTGTTACTCTTCTAGAAGAGTAGTGACAGGCGTTTGATTGAGAGCTTCCTTCAGGGTGATCTAAAGTCCTCCCCAAATCCAGTGTGCCTGCCTGCCCCCTGTGCAAAGGGAGCTCTGGGAAAGCACCCGAAGCTCTCCTGGGAGGGAGGGGTGCGGAGAGGCTGTGGGTGCACAGACATCTCACCTTGGTTCCCTGAACCTGCATGGAATGTGTGCACACACGTACCGCGATACAACACACAAAACACATCCCGACGCTGATCCGAGCAAGCCCACATGTGCTTAATGCACACATTACACATCCCAACGTTGATCCAAAGAAACACGCATGTGGTGTAATGTACACAACGCACACAAATCCCAACACTGATTCAACATGCACGTGTGCTGTAATACACACATGCACAAACAGATGCTAACGCTGATCCAAGCAAGCATACATGCGCTGCAATTCATGCACACATCCCAACGCTGATCCAAACAAGCGCACATGTGCTATAATACACAACACACAAACCCCATCGCTGATCCAAACAAGCAAACATGTGTTGTAATACACACATCCCAACGCTGATCCAAACAAGCACACATGTGATTTAAACACACATCCCAACATGATCCAAACAAGCACACATGTGATGTAAAACACACACACATCCCAACGCTGATCCAAACAACCACACATGTGCTGTAATACAACACCCTGATGCTGATCCGAACATGGACACTTGTGCTTTCATACACACACACATCCCAACACTGATCCAAATAAGCAAACAGGTGCTGTAATACACAGACACATCCCAATGCTGAACCAAACAAGCAGGCATGTGATGTAATACACACAGAAACATCCCAATGCTGATCTGAGCAAGCGCATATGCTATAACACACTCACATGTCCCAACGGAGACCCGAACAAGCACACATGTGATGTAATACACACACACATCCCAGCTGATCCGATCAAGCACACGTGAGGTAATACACATACATTTTTCCCAACACTGATCAGAACAAGCATACATGTACTGTAGTTCAGACACATATCAACGCTGATTCGAACATGCGCACAAGTGCGGAAATACACACATCCCAGTGCGGATCCAAACAAGCACACATGTGCTGTACTATACTCACATATCCCAATGCTGAATCCAACAAGCACATATGTGATGTAACGCAGACACACCCATCCCAACACTATTCCAAACAACCATGCATGTGCTGTAATATACACACACACATCCCAATGCTGATCCTAGCAAGCACACATGCTGTAATACACTCACACATCCCAGCACTAATCTCAACAAGCACACATGTGCTGTATACACACATATCCGAACGCTCATCCAAACAATCATACATGTGCTGTAATGCACACATTCACACAAATCCCAACCTGATTTGAACAAGCACACATGCACTCTAATAGACACAAATCCCAACATGATCTGAAAAAGAACACATATGCTCTAATACACACATCCCAACACTAATCCGAACAACCATGCATGTGCTGTAATACACACACATCCCAACGCTAATTGGAACAAGCACACATATGATGTAACACACACATCCCAAAGCTGATCTGAATAACCATGCATCTGCTGTAACACAAACAGATCCCAATGCTCATCCAAACAAACACACATGTGCTGTAATACACACACGTAATACCAAAGCTGATCCGAACAAGCACACATGTGCAATAACATACACTCATCCCAATGCTGACCCGAACAAGCACATATTGCTGCATTACACGTATGTTCCAATGCTGTCTGAACAAGCACACATGTAATGTAATACAGACACACAGATCCCGGTGCATACCTGAATAAGCACACATGTGCTATAACACACACATCCCAACACTGATCCGAACAAGCACACATGTGTTGTAATACATGCACAACCCAACGCTGATCCACACAGGCATGCATGCGAAGAAACACACACCATCCCAATGCTGATCCAAAGAAGCACATATGCTGTAATACACACACAATTCATTGCTGATCCGAACAAGCATGCGTGTGCTTTAATGCACACACACAACATAATGCTGACCAAAACAAGCACAGTGTACTGTAATACACACACATCCCAACGCTGATCCGAACATGCACACATGTGCAGTCATACACACACATACCACTGCTGACCCGAACAAGCACATGTGTATAATAAACACCATACCAATGCTGACCAAAACAAGAATACATGTGATGTAATATACACAAACATCAAAATGCTGACCCATGACCCAAACAAGCACACATGTGCTATGATACACACACACACATCCCAATGTTGATCCAAGGAAGCACACAGTGAGATTATACACACCCATCCCTAAGCAGATCAGACAAGCACACATGTGTTTTATCACACACACAACATCCCAATGCTGGTCCGTACAATGATGCACATGCTGCAGTGCCCACACATGTCCTAATGCTGATCCAACAAGCACACATGTGCTGTAATATAAACACATCCCAACGCTGATCCAAACAAGCACACATTGATGTAATACACACGCATGGCACACTTACCGGAACAAACACATTTGCTATAATAGACACACACGCCAACGCTGGTCTGAACAAGCACATGTGTTATAATACACACATATTCCAATGCATATCCAAACAGCACACATATGCTGTAATACACACACCCCAACGCTGATCCAAACAAGCACACATGTGCTGTAATACACAAAACATCCCTGCTGACCCAAACAGGTACACATATGCTATAATACACGCACACACATCCCAACAGTGATCCAAAAAAGCACACATTTGCAATACACACACATCCCAAAGCTGATCCGGACAACCATGCATGTGCTGTAATAAACACACATCCCAACGCTGTACCAAACAAGCTCACATTGCTATAATACACAAGCACATCCAATGCTGACCCGAACAAACACACATGAGCTGTACTGCACACGTACCTCCCAGTGGTGATCCTTACTAGCACACAATGTGATGCACAGAGATCCCAAGCTGATCTGAACAAGCAAACATGTGCTTTAATACACACGTATACACATCCCAATTCTGATCTGAACAAGCACACGTGTTACGCTACACACACACATCCCCACACTGATCCGAACAACCATGCATGTGCTGTATATACACACACCCCAATATTGTGATCCAAAAAAGCACACATGTGTTGAAATACACACACATTCCAATGCTGACCTGACCAAGCACACATGTGCTGTAATACACAACACATCCCAGGGCTGACCTGAACAATCACATGTGCTGTAATACACACACATACCAATGCTAGCCAAAGCAAGCACACATGTGATTAATACACACACACTTCCCAATGCTGACCAGAAAAAGCATACATGTGATGTTATACACACACACCTTAAACTGATCGGAACAAGCCTAGTTTTTTTGGTTTTGTTTCTGGTTTGTTTTTGTTTTTGTTTTTGAGACTAAGTCTCGCTATTTTTGCCCGTGGAACCGCAGGCTCTCATTGCCCGGGATACCAGACTCAAGCAATGCCTCAGCTTCCCAGGTAGCTGCGAATACAGGTGCGTGCCACCACGCCCACCGATTTTTTGGGAACTAGGTCTCGCTACGGGTCCCAGGAGGGACTGGAAACGTGATCCCAAGCCCGGGCCACTTCATAGGCTGAAGCTTACAGGCACTAGCCACCGTAGCCAGCCTCAAGCAAACATGGGTTTTAATACACACACACATCCCAATGCTGGACCGTACAATGATGCATGTGCTATAATGCCCACACACATCCCAACGCCCAACTGAACAAGCTCACATGTGCTGTAATACACACACATCCCAACACTCATCCAAACGAGCACATATGTGCTGTAATGCACACGCATCCCGATGCTGATCTGAACAAGCACACATGTGCTGTAATACACACATCCCAAAACTGATGTGAACAAGCACACATGTGCTGTCACACACACACACACACCAACACTGATGCGAACACCAACACTGATGCGAACAACCATGCATGTGCGGTCATACACACACATTCCAACGCTGATCCAAACAAGTGCACATGGGCTGTAATACACGCAATATACCAATGCTGACCCAAGCAAGCATGCATGTGCTATACAACACACACACATCCCAATGCTGATCCTAGCAAGCACACATGTGATGTAATACGCAACACCACGTTGATCTGAACAAGCAAATGTGGGTGTAATACACACACATCCAAACAATAATCCAAACAAGCACATGTGCTTTAATACACACGCATCCCAAGCTAACTGAAACAAACATGCATGTGATTTCATACACACACAACATCCCAATGCTGATCCAAACAACCACACATGTGCTGTAATACATCCTATTGCAAACCCGACGAAGCACACAAGTGATGTAATACACACACATCCCAAAGCTGATCCAAACAACCATCATCTGCTGTAACACAAAAGATCCCAACGCTCATCTGAACAAGCACACATGTGTTGTAATACACACACACATCCCAGCTGATCTGAACAAGCACACATTTGAATTAATACACACACAATCTCAATGCTGACGTGAACAAGCACACATGTGCTGTAATACACACATACCACTAGTGATCCAAACAAGCACACATGTGTTGTAAAACACACACACATCCCAACAATGATACAAACAAGCACATGTTATGTAATACACAATCATCCCAAGCTTATCTGAACTAGCACACATGTGATGTAATACACACACACCTCCCAACGCTGATCTGAACCGGCACACATGTGATGTAATACACACACATCCAAAGCTGATCTTAACAAACACACGTGATGTAATATACACAGGCATCCCAACCCTGATTGGAACAAGCACAAATGTGCTGTAATACACACATACACACACACGCACACACATATACACACTTCCCAACACTGACCCGAACAAGCAGGCTTTGCATCAAGGGGAAAGGCAGGCCCCATAACTTTGAGGAGCGGCACATTGAGCCACCACTTTGACACTAGGACCCCAGGCTAATCAGTCCGTGAGTTTGGCGCTCAGAAGACGGAAGAGGCTGGTTCCAGACAAAGAGGGAGCGGAGGGATGTGAAGCCGGACAGGAAC
>PVHY01031008.1:0-12994 GCA_004024945.1 Uropsilus gracilis
AGTTGACTATCAAAGGGAAAGGAAAGGACAATTGCACAGGCAAGTGGACAGAAAGATCTGTTCCTTGAAGGAACAGATTTGTGAAAAGGAAAAAAACACCTGCATAGTCACAGGCTGGCAATCTCGGGACAAGAGCTCTGTTTGGAAGTAGTAGAATTTAGGAAGAGATGGCTGCATAGACACAAGCTGGCAGAAAAGCTGCCACTGATTTGCAAAGTGAGAAGGTTGGTGAAAAGAAGCACCTGTATGGAATTGCAGTGATAGTGATCTTCTCTTTGGGAGGGGTTCATTCCGCGTGGAATATCGTTGACTGCTGTTCGGTAGATTACTTTCAGGGTTTGACTGGGTAGATTTGAAAGGACCGGTGAGTCCCCAGAGAGTCCCTCAATCTCCGTATCTCCACGTGCAGTCCGTGCCTCTGATCTGATACTTGTTGTAGCAGTTGACACCCTAAGGCTTTTTCCTGTCTCTAGCTGGCTTGACAATGTGTTCATCCTTTCTGTCCCCGCCTCCTGCTTCTGGTCTTGCAAAGCCTCCATCCTAAATTTTCTACTCTTAGTCCCCATAAATAGTGACACGATGAACCTGTTTTGTTACCAACCCACTCTGGGTAGGTTCATCATCGGTTCTAGCTGCTAAAGAATGTTAGAGCCCTTGGATAATCATCTTCATGTAATTTTTAATAATGGCAGGGAAACACAGGGAGCAATGAAAGCAGCCATTTGAGTTTCTGTTTCTCCTTTGTCTTCTCTTGGAACTCACCTTCCCTTCCCCCAACATGACTCTGCTCTTTTATTTCCTTCCTCCTAGGCCCAGGCATACACCTGTACCCAAGCACACACCTACTTGGCCGGGTACGTACGTACAGTCAAGGAGAGGGCAAAATAACACACTCAATGGGCCAGGCTAGTACAATCATGGGGAGTCAGCGTTAGCACAGGCTCTGGCCATGGAGCTAATGAAGGAAAAAGCCTAAGCAAGTCATTTACCTGATAATCCACCCGGTCAGGGTTTTCCCCTTTGCTACACATTCTATGTGCTGTCCTTCCGCATGTTTCCCCTGGCCAGGGTGGGAAGCTATAGCCATAACCAGCAAAAATGAACAAATGACAACATAGCCCATTCCATGAAGATGGCCGAGCACCCCAACCTAGAGGTGAACAGACTAAAACCTCTGGCATCTGGCACCTCAGGTCTGCAGCTGGAAGACATTGCTGCATCCAAAGGGAAATCACTATTCTACACGCTGGCCTTCTGCCACCACTCGCCAGAGCCATCAGACGTCCTGGCCTTCTCTGGCTGTGGTCTGCACCACCAGCCACATAGCACATCCCCTACAGGTGCACACTCTGAGACTGGCTACAGACACTTCGCTCCCTGGGGCGCGCTCCCTGCTCTCAACCCAACACTTGGCCTTCAAGGGTCACACGGACCCTTGAACTAGGCAAACTCTTTCCCATGCACATGGATGGGTCTGGAACCTGTGAAGAGCAAGCTTTACAGGTAGCCTCTCGCTGGTCCCCTCTAGCTGCGGTCTCCACCACAAGCCATTTTCCTCATCCCATCCCTCAAGGATGGGTTCCTCAGCATCTCTTCCCATTCAGAAGTGAACGGGGCATCACCCATGGGTGATTTTAAGCATCTTGCCCTCTCTAGCAACCTCCTTGGCTGCTTAAAACCACTTAGGACTGTCCTGACCATGGCCTTAATCTAAGTTGGCCTTTTGACACATCTTCATGTCTGCGGAGGATCTGGTTCGGGTTTTCCTCCCTCAGCTTTCATGGCATGCCCCCACCTCCATGCTCCTTCTCAGGGGCCATTTCCACTCTGACTTGTGTCCAAGCAGTTCCCGACTGCTCAGGCACGGCTGCCTGCTGTAGCTCTAGCAGCACCAGGCAGTACACAAGGCTGCTTTGTCACCGAGGCCCACCAGCCACCCCTTGATCTTTTGGAGTGGATGAGCCATACACACCTAAGGTCCCATCGTTATAAAAACCAACCTCCCAACGTTCCCACTTTCTGGTGGAACTGCTTGCCCAGGTCTATCAGTTTCATGTCTGTCATCATCGGGCTGAGCTCTCAAAGACGGCTGGGGTCCTCTTTCTTCCCTGATGGGGCTGCTGCATCAGGGGTAATCAGCTGGTCCTGGTTCTCCACACAAGGTCTTGTTCACAGCTCCTGGACCTTGTGCACCCGCTCTGGTCCTGCAGCATCTCCAGCGTCCTCTATGACTCCATTGACAGACTGTCATCTCCAGCTTCGTCACATCCTGCCTTTCATCCCAGTTGTCTCTTTTGAACAGTCCTGCCATCTGTGCTACCGCGCATGTCTTTGTGTATGTGTCTGTAAATTGACCCATCCCACCCTCATCACCAGTTGTTGTGTAACCCATCCTGTTGGTTAAGCCAATTGTGCAAGCATCACAGTCTGGATAGGTTGTTGAAAGGTTCCAGCAGTTACACAGATGCATGAGACAGGGCCAGGGCTGGGGGACCAGGAGGCATGAATGCCCATCAACCATCCTCATGCTCATTCCCTGGCCTCTTTGGTGTTTTCTTCACGTTCACTCTTTGCCATGCTCACCTCTTTCTTCCCCTGTGCTCTCTTTTTGCGCTTCCTCATCCTAAGGTGATGCTGCCCCCTATCCTCTCCTCCCAGGTCCAGGTGAGCCCCCCATACCTGCACACACTCATTGGGCCAGACATGTACACTCTTGGGAGGGGGCTGTTCATAGAGGCTAGTGGAGGAAAAAGCCTGAGCAGCTCATCTACCCACAATATCTTTCCTTGTGAACAAGTTATTCTATTTAGACCATCCAAAGTCATGATTCAGTTTTAATCCTTTAAGGATCATTTGTTTTCGTATTCTTTGGCAATACTATCTTGTTAGGCTTGTAGGGACAACAGTTTGACATTGTGAGTGGCTTTACTTTCATTATATAAACAGTTATAAAGTGACATGTCAAACAAGTCAGTAAATGGTGAAGTAAAATCTAATTCTTTTCAAAAGTGAGATAGTGAAGGACTTTGTAACTTATCTAATACAATAATACTATATTACAAGGTGAAAATTTCCTACAGTTTAAGTGCTTAAAGGTATCTATATATAATTATAACATTTTAGGCTTAGGGTGAGTATACTGAAAGAGTTTTTAAATAAGAAATCCCCAAGTGACTTTCACAGAGGCAGGGAGCATGTGAAAAAGTGGAAGATATACATAGAATACACCTTACTTAATGTAATACTTTGTACCACATCATGAACTTCACACATCATGAACTTCACACTCTTATTTGTTAGAGTGTGTCCTTAGTTTGTTAATTCAAGAGATGACCAATCATTCCTTAATTTAAATAAAATTCTAAGTGATTTTATATCACTTAAAGATCATTTGAAGACAAATTTCACTAGAAATATTTATTTTCCTATTGATCTATCATTGATCTATCGATCTATTGATCTGTCTATCTTCTATCTATCCTCTATCCATCCTCTATAAGCTATCATAAATCAGTCAACAATCTATCATCAATCTATCAATCAATATCTATCATCTAGCTAGCTATAAAAGACTAGGTCTTACTATGTTGCCTGGGTTAGTCTCGAACCTACAGATTCAAGTGATTCCTAGCCTCAGTCTCCCAAGTAGCTGGGATTACAGGCATGCGCCACCACACCCAGCTAGAAATATTTGTTTTCTGATGAAGTTCAGCATCTGTTTACATGATTGGAAATCATGATTATTAATTTTTTTGCCTTATATTAGACACGAGTATGCTTCCACCTTAAGAATACTGGAATATGAGAATGAAAGAAAAATGACAAAATACATAAACTGCAAATTATTCTCTTTTTATAAATGATTAATCTCAAAAAGATATTTGCATGTTTTTTCTTAAATAGAAACATTTTCTGGTATAATTTCGTTAGTTTATCTGAAGTATCTCAGGAAGAATAGATTTGTTTTACAAAGCAAAGAATGTCTTTCCTTGGACACTGATTTTTTTTTCCCTTAAATACTTGTATCACTCTCCCTAGCTGCTGCAGTTTTTCTGAGTGATCTCATAATCCATAGGCAGTTATAATAGAGAAAATTTATAGTATACTCTCACATCCATAAATCAAGCTTCCTCCCTATTGCTTTTCAGTCACAATGCCAACTTCAAGGGGAACTTATTTTATTAGGTAATCTGAAGACGCTTTATTAGGCTATTTGAAAACCTTCTTGACTAGATAGAGGATGATAAACAATAAAAGAAGATATGCCCATAGAGAAAGCATCTTCTACACCTTCAAATAGTGTAATAGATCTGGTAATGCAAAATCAATCTGGTCTATCTGATATTTCACTCTGATTTGATAATGGTTACAATGCATCCATATGTTTTGAAAAGAAGATTCCCAAAGGTATCTTTCCACCCAAGTTGAATATTTAGAACTCTCTTTTTCCTAAGTGGAGCCCCTTTTTTACCCGAGTAAAAACCTATTTCATTTTGGCCGTTTTTGTTGTTCCTTTTCAAAAGGTTATTCAGAAGAGATCCTTTTGTACTCTAGTTTCCTACTGTACTGCCTGGTAAATAATAGGCACTTAAAAAAAAACATGAGGTATTAAGTTTCTAAAATGAATGTTATTGAGCATAGTTTTCAGCAAAGGGAACTATTTTGAAGTGGTAAGCTATTTCCAGGAGTAACTGAGGTAGCACAGGTGAGACCTTAAATGGGAGGAGTTTCTGTGTCCTGGTATTTGTGACGCCCATTCTATATGCAGTCAATGGTGACTTTAGGTGTCTTAAAGCCAGCTGCTTCCCCCAAGGACACATAGGTAGGATAGATATGGAAAGCTGGCCCCATGCCAGAGATGTATGTATGGGAACATAGATAACAGGTTCTCCTCTTATAAACCATGTATTCTCTATTCCATTGGACATTATTTTATCCAAACATAAAAAACTTATTTAAAGAAATTGAAGATCATAATTAATGGTAATCTCTGGGAACTTGGGTAATTTGGAAGGAAATTGAAGAGGCAATATTTTTATTCTTCGGGTACAGAAGAATTTACTGATTTATTTTGGCTATTCAAAAAATTGTCAGTTTATTCGTTGATAGTAGGGTTAAAATTAGTACCAATGAAACACTCTACCTGTAATAATAGCTATTTTTTATACTTTCCCTTTAATGATATATCTTTATTTTTGAATATGCAGATATAAGCAGTTATATGCTCTGGGGAAAGAATTAGTCAAAAAGATGTCTGGAAAATCTGAATTTATTATGTTCAAATCGGTCTTAATTTTTTATTTTTAGAGACTAAGATTTCCCTACAGCTACACTATAAAGAGAGAGGAAAACACTTCACAGTGAACCAACTCCTCTAGGAAAAATGCTGTGGTGTGAATATTTATAAGTACTTTGAATAAGTAGAAGCAGATAAAAAAAATCCCCTAAACTTTTATTTAAAATCATGCAACTTGCCCGTTAGAGTTTTAACTCTGCCTACTTAAAAAAAAAAAAGTCATTCCATAGAATTTTTAATGTTTTAGTTATTTTCAAGCCTTCATTTTTTTCCTTTTCCTTTTTAAAGCCAGTTTTCCCTTTTTATGTCCTAGCACTCCTTTTAAAGTCATATTGTTTATGTACTTGAAACACAGTAAGTGATATGTAAAATTTATGACTTTGTATTAATGTCATTTAAAGTAAAAACAAGAACATCCTAATTTTTCCAATTTTAGTTTTGGAATAATGTATTTTAAAATAAATCACAGCGTTGCTAATGAATGAAATCCAGTATACGCTGCTTTCGTTTTATGGATGCACAATACCAAATCTGCGTCATAGTCCAGAGCAATAGTTAATGGTCGAGAGCTTTCCACATTGACAAAGGGAGGAAAACTTAGCAGTGAATCTTCAGGGGTGAGAAGATAACTGATGATCTGGGAAGCCAGAAAAAAATTTTAGGGATTCAGTGGTCTATGTTTAAAATTCACTTGTCTATTTTCTTGTGCAAAAGCATCTAAGACTTCAGAAATACCTTGTGTAGAAGAGATACAAAGTTGTCCCACTTCCAGGTCAAGGTACAGGAATGGGGATATTCATGGTAGATAAGACATGAGTGGAATTTGGAAATCTTCAGTGCAGGAATTCAGAGCACTAAATACTTAGGAATTTATAAGACACTTGGAATTCTCAGATTTTTTTTTGTGACAAATATTGGAAATTGCATGAAATTTGGAATGTTTGGCTAAGAACTTCAAACACAGAGACCACGATGTATGTTTAGGTTACTTTTTGCTATTATGCAAACATTAAAGCTGTATTTTAAAAACTCAGAGTCTATTTCAGTCAGAATCAAACCACCCCAGAAATTCACATGGTAATTCATCATGCCTCTTTTATTCTAATCCATACCCACCTATAATTTTTCTTTGGCATAGTTAGTTGTTTTGAATTTTTACTTAGTGCCAAATCATGGACAATTTAACTAGCCATTATTTTCTAGATAGATTTATCATATCTACTTAACTCTTTCCTTGGATATTTGGATGTTCATAAAATTATTTCTTGAGTTAAATTTGATCACAACACTGAACATCATTGAGGAGTATAATTTCACCGCACCATACCCACCATGAAAGTATCCATGGTCCTTTACCATAGACAACTGGGCCCGTACCCCCTTCATTCATATCCCACCATCCTCTTCTAGTGCCTGCAATCATGTTCTAGGTTTGTTTTATTTAGCGTTGTCAGTTCCTTTGTCTTGTTTCCGTGTTAAACAAAACACCACTTCAATTTATGTGTGTGTGTGTGTGTGTTTTAAATAGCTGTTCTTAATTTGGAACCTTTTCTTTTGAAAGGAAGTAGGGTTCAAGAGGCACTTTGGGCTGTCAATCTTTAAATATTCAGAGTATACTAGGTATGTGACTATAGAAAAGGCACAGAAATCTGTGAACCTTGTTTCCACTGTATAGAAAATGGAAATAGTAGCATTTACTTTATGCAATTTTATGCAATTCATTTTATGCAACTAAATGAAAAGCTTTATAACAAAAGTAATGTAGAATGTGCATTTGGGCAAATTTCAGAAACTAAACTATCAAGGCAAAGGATATGACTACACATATTCTTTCAAAAACTGCTATACAAATGATTGGCTTCCAGATTCTTCAGGCATCAATATAGTCAAACAAAAAAAGCCACAAATATAATGTATTGCTAACTTGAGAAATGAGAAACTATATCCGATAGGTGGAGGCTCTTGGAGAGTATAGAAGACAGAGGATATAAAACAGGGTCTAGGGTCAGAGGAATTCAACTGCTGGCAAACTTTCAGAAGAATAAATGTGTTGATGTCACTTGTAAAAATACCATTTCACAGGTGAGAATGTTAGTGACTTTTACAAGTTAGAATTGTTACTTGTTTACTTACACTTGTGTGCTCACCAAAGTACATGGACATTAGTTGATTAAATTTGTGTGAAATCAGTTGCATAGTGCTAGATGATTTCTGGAACTGCTAGTGATTAAGTTGTTGGGTTTAAAACCATTTCTTCCGAGCTACCTGGGAAGCTGAGACTGGGGATTGCTTGAGTCTGTGGTACCCCAGGCAGCATGAGCCTGAGGTTCCACAGGCAAAAATAGAGAGACTTAGTCTCAAAAAAAAAAAAAAAAAAAAAAAAAAAAAAAAAAAAAAAAAAAAAAAAAAGTAAAACCAGTTCTGCTGGTTACTTAGTGCCAAAAGTACAGAGAAATCAGGCATTTACTAAAAGCATAGGAACATTTTAATCTCAAGCTGTATTTGAAACAATCACATGAGTATAAATTTTCATGAAGAAAATGGAGAATGCCAAAAAGGATTCTTCAAAGATTGGGACAGAACTCTTACTCTCTTCTGATTGACAGATACTGTCAGTATCTGTAATATGCAGTTTGGATCTCAATATTACTGATTTCCACCTGCTTGAAGAGGTTTCAATTATGACTCAAACCGATTGCATGTGATTGCCAAATGGTTAGCTTAATTTATCCTCACTATAAAGAACACAGGAATAAAATTCAATTGATGTAAAGGTATTTGTGTAGGGACTTCTTTTGCCATTGTCCACTTGCTGGAAGGGGAGACCACCTCTTGCTAGCATAGCTTGTAATCTGGAGAAGGCTCAGACTAGTTCACTTCATTGAACTTATTTTTTGATCAATCAGGATCATTATAATACCATTAGATAAAATGTCAGCAACAGTGAAATAAATATGAGAAGTTAGTAGCCACTGAAAAGAATGGAATTAACTCCATTTTATGCGAATTAATAGTTGTCAAAGGAAATTTAATTCCTTCTTACCATAAAAATGATAACATTTTCCATTTTGATTTCTTGATTCAAAGAGGTGCTTTTCTCTGAATTTATACTTGAGTATCTAGTGATCTGGGATATTTTCCCCCATCATTTCCCTCTCATTCTTATTAACATAAATTGTACTCTTACTTACCTGTATTTCATTCCAGATTATCTTTGAAATGCTTCCAAGAGGGTTTGTCCCTGCCAGTTCCAATTTTTTTTGACGTTCATCTTCCTGAAGTTGTTCTCTTACTCCTCCATAGTGAACAATTGTGGACACTTCTTTTTTTGTTGTTAATGATATTAAGTTTCTGGAATATTGGCTTCTCTTATTTCTACTTATTCCACTGTTCTTGTGCGCCAAAAATTAATTGTCCTCCACTCTGCTTTGGACTAGACCTCCCCAAAAGATTTCTTATCTTCCATATCACAGTTTCTCTCACTATGTTGGTAACAGTCAGTTCATTAATCCCGTATCTTCTACTCTGTCACTGTTATACTCTGCATCCTCACTCTACTCATGCCATAAAGAACCTCATGAAAAGAGCTTATATTTGAAGGACAGAAAAACAAACAACCTCCATACGTCTCTTTACTGACTTGCATGGCCTTAGGTGAGCAAGTCACTTCTATGTTTCTCACTTGTTTTGTGTATAAAATATTAATGGTAGTACCTAGTGTGGTTATGACCATGTAGTAAAATCATAAAACACACAGCTTCCTCTCTTCACCCAGGAAGAACTGCAAATGTGCAAATGTTACATTTTCTTTTGTTTACTTCTTAGTTAGCATGTTGGTATTTCTTTACAGCCTTGTAATTAAAAGACACATGACACCTAGTGTTCAAAGTCCAATTTTTTCCCCTGGATGTTAGGCAAGTTAGTTCATGTAATTCCATGTTTGAGTTTATGAATAACAATCTCATTGTGAGACTGGAAAATTGAATTTGATAATAATGATACTTATAATAGCTCAACATTTCCTATTTTGTATGTTTCTTGTGTTTCTTTTTTTCTGTAGTACTCTTATTATGGTCTGTGTAAGACACAGTGTTGGCACTTAATCTGATTGTTTAGTCTTTACAATTACTTACCAGGGAGTGAAACACTATTGCTAATATTATGTAAAGGAACTGTAGTTGAGAGAAATGAAGTTAATGACCTAAACATTTGTATAATGATATGTATATAAATATATACAATACTTACAAGTATATATACATTTAAAAAATTCTAGAAGGATGTCTCTATCACAAACTGAGACAAAGATTGTTATCTCATATAGAGTACATCTGAATTTTTTCTATTTTGATAATTTAGTTCGCTATTGATAAACATTTTATAAGCCAGGAAATAGGTTTTATATACTAAAATGCTTCCAGAGAAAATCTATTTGTGAGCTCTAAATTTATTAATAATTAGTTGATACTTTAAAAAAATAATATATTACTCTAATAAGATTTAACTTTGACTGGAATCAAGTATTTTGAGAAAATTAGATATTAATTAGAGAAAATATCAATACCTTCTCAAAAACACCACATTATGGGGTATGGTTGGGAGAGTTGATAAGAATTTCAAAGACTGCATTTATTGGAAGATCAATTTCTGATCTTTAAAATTAATTTTTATTTGACAAAAAAGGAAAAATATAAAATTTTATTTTTTTTTCTACCTTCATATTGTCATGTAATTTATAAAATATTTCAGTAAATTCACTGTGTGTCCATGTGGTGACCAC
This sequence comes from Uropsilus gracilis, assembly GCA_004024945.1. Taxonomy (NCBI): domain Eukaryota; kingdom Metazoa; phylum Chordata; class Mammalia; order Eulipotyphla; family Talpidae; genus Uropsilus; species Uropsilus gracilis. The sequence continues at coordinate 10,077 of PVHY01031008.1, forward strand.
ATATCATAAAATAGAAGAAAATAGTTAACAATGCAAATGTCATATGAGAAATATTTGGCATACATCATTAATTAGATTACCATTCCACCATCAACCCTGAATTGCTCAGTAACACAATTTGAGTTTCCTTGGATTGGGTGAAAAATTGAATAGACCTCTATTCTATTCTGACAATACTTTTCAAAAAGGTAGAAATGGAGATTCTCTGGTCTTTGGACATTGAAGAAATGCTACAGATTCTCACTACTAATGAGCCTGAAAGAAATTTTCAGACACATCAATTGTTGCTATAATTATTAAGACCCCATGTACTTTTACATGCATCTGCTTAAAGGATATAGTAATCTTCCTTTCTTAAAAGATAATGCACCAAAAACTTTTCTTCTACGTAATTTTAATTGAAGCACATATACATATTTTAAAACAGTCTCGTCCCACTGATTCTCAACTATAAGAGAAGGATTGTGTTCTTCAGTAACTTTGGGATGCAACAGGGAACCTCACTTTCCATGAGTTCATTCTTCTGGGAGTGACTCTCACAAATGGAGAATGAGAAAAGGTGTTCTACAGCTTTACAGATATTGCTGATACTAAAAGAACTCATTTTTCTCCTTCAGCCTATTACACAGAAAACTTCTTTCCTGCTTCCAAATAAGTAAATATTATCATCTACTATATTCAGGGAAATAAGAGAAGGGGAGTTACCCAAATTTTACTATTTGCTTAAAATGTTTAAATTTTACAAGAATATTTTTAACTGTCAACTCATGACCTATGATGAGGTCATTGCGTTCTGCATTTTTCATTTGAAGGAAATTCAGAGGTTAGCAATTGGCCTAAGTTTCAGCTTGGAGCAGAGCAGAGGTAAATGGTGCCATTATCAACTAATTACCTTTCCCTGCTTCCCTATAGCAACCTCAAATTTCCCATGATATATGAGATTTTCCACCCTAATATTAGCATCTTTTGCTGTGAAAACAATTACAAAAGTCTTTATTTTAGTGTTATATTTTTTCCAGCTTGCACTAATAATTAAGTTGGGTAGGAATTCATTCCTTCATTAAACATTTGAAAATACTCATCAGTCAAGACATCTGAGTAAGAAACAAAGGTTTCAAGAACTAACATGTCTGCTCCTGTCCTGATAGGCAATCACAAGTATGCTATTCCTAAACATCAGCAAATGTCCTATCTTCTGCCCCAAATACAGTGTATTCTTTTGGTATCAACTGTGGTACTCAGTGTGATGCAGAATATTTCTGTTTGGAGCTAGTATTCCAAAGCAGAATCATGGTTAAAATAACATGAAGATGCGTTAGACTCTAGAAAAGTATATGATTTGAAAAAATAGCTTCCTTTGTTTTGTTTTTGTTGATGTGAACACATTTGTTTTTCATATGAGAAAACAATTTATAGTTTGTTTTTACATACACTAATAGAATTAATTTATAGTGTGTTTTTACATAGAATTTTTGATAGATTTGATAGTGTGTTTGATAGTGTTTTGATAGTGTGTTTTTACATAGAATATTTTGATAGGATTTGTACTAAAATGTAAGACCTTGTCTCTGTAAGCTCTTAAAAACTTTATAAAACATAGTCACCTTGAACAAAGACCTTTGGACAGGTGTGAAAATAAGACAAATATTTAAGAAGCATATTTTTATTTAGAATATTCTTCTCTGATACTCTTGCTTATTATGGACACCATTGACCATTTGTGTGTATACTTAGTGTTAATATGAAATGCATTTTATATGTTCTACGATATATAAGTGGTTAGAAGAACATATTAAATCCTATTTTCTTTTTTCCATTTCACACCTTTATTGTTGAACTAATATTTTTCTCACCACCATCCTCTACACCTTGACTCTTTCTCCCTAGCCCCTCCCACTTCAGAAATCTCACTTTGTTAGCATCTGCTAGTTTTTATAAGTATTCTATTTTGTTAAATGTTTTCATATATAAATTTTTAACATTGTTTTTTTTTTTTTGTCATCCTGATTTGCTTTACTACTACACATTATTTTCCTCAGGTAGCTTTCGTTTTATTGCAGATTGCATTCTGTCTTTCCTTATGGCTGAATAGTATTAGTGTGGGTAGAAAACATCTTAATCTAGTCCTTTAACCCTGGCCACTTAGTTGGTTTCTTAGTTATTATAAATAATGCAGCAGCAAACATTGTTGAGTATAAACTTTTTGATTTCATAGCTTCCTATTCTTTGGATACATAAAAATTAAGATTGATGGGGTAGATGATATTTTTATTTTTAGCTTGTTAAGCTAAATCTGAATTACTTGACAAAACGTGATGATTCATCAATTTACGCTCCTAACGGTGTAATTGGGTTCTCGTTTGCTGTTTTTTTCCCCAGAGTTTGTTATTGGGGGTCTTTTTAATCTACACTCTCCTCATAGGTAGAAGATATCTCATTTTGGTTTTGACCTGCATCTCTCTTGTTAAATGCAATAGTTAACATTTTCCGTATGTCTGTTGGCCTTCTAGGTATCAGCATCTGTTATTTCAAGTGACGTCCTTAAACAACACATTTCCATGATATAGTTAATATCTACACTAGCAAGAGTCAACTACTCAGTGCCAGAGAAAGAATTTGCTGAGATAAAAATAACTGGACGCTTTAATAAGAAAAGCATTCCAAAGACCAGATCATTTGTTGACATTCCCCGATGTTTTTTTATTAACTAGTAGCTCGAGGGATATATTGATGAAATATCATTGAGCATATTGAAAAGCATGTCTGTGTGCTGCCCCTACATCTTGAAGAAATCATTTCAGAGTAAAATATGACCGAAGAATAAATTAGAAAGTCATTTACTTTTGACTTCCTAGTGGTTGAGTGGAATCATTTAACCTTTCATTTTGAGCATATCTCACCTTGATGTCTGATGAAGC
>PVHY01031009.1:0-12972 GCA_004024945.1 Uropsilus gracilis
TTTTTTTTAATATTTTTTTTAAATAAAAAATACAGAAATAAAAATACAAGGACGGCGGGGGCCCCCCTGAGTCTCACAGGGCCCCTGGAGCGTAGCAGCCACCCCTTGGCACCAGGAGACACCCTGGCCACTCACGGGCGTGGCTGGAGGGGCTGTTAGTACCCCAACCCCTGCTGGCCTGGTCACGGCCCGTGGGTCATCCGTGAGGCCTGAGCTTGCCCCAGGCTCTGGCTGAAGCTGTCGTCCGCCTGCAGGCCCGAGCCAGCCCGGGGCCCGGGGCGCGCGCCGCCACCCTCCCGTGCTGAGCATGGTGCTGGAGGCGCTGCGGGCGGGCGAGCAGCGCCGGGGCATTTCGGTGGCGGCCATCAAGGTCTACATCCTGCACAAGTACCCGGCGGTGGACGTCCTCCGGCTCAAGTACCTGCTGAAGCGCGCCCTGGCCGCCGGCATGAACCGCGGCCTCCTCACCAGGCCCGCCAACTCCAAGGCCAAGGGCGCCACGGGCAGCTTCAAGGTGAGGTTGGAGGGCCAGGCGGGTGGCCAAGGGGAGCCGGGGGGAGGGGGGGACACCAGGGGGTCACGGAGCCACGATGTGTGCTGGCCGTGGGGGCTGTTTCTGGTCTCGGTGGTCGTGAGGAGCCGGCGGGGAGCAACGGCTTCGGAGCTGCCACCAGAAGGGCGGGAACCCCTGCTGCCTAGGGCTCCCTGTGTCCCCTGCACATCCCTCTCCCTGGCGGCCTGTGCGGCCGTGAGGAGGGTCACCCAGCTGGGAGGCTGGAGGAAGCTGTGGACTCTATGCCTCAGTCGGACAAGGGAGGGCAGTGGTAGGGGGTGAGGGGCAGGCCTTGGTGCAGAGGCGCGATCCCTGGGAGGTCATCGGGGTGAGGGGTCAAGGCCAGGTAGCATCTCTGTGCACGGGGGTGAGGGTGCTCCCAGAGCCTGGCTTTGAGGCTTCTAGCTATAGCCGCCTGGGGCGCCAGCCTGTGCACCCCCTTATCCCAGCCGGAAGAGCTGGATGCCAGCCACCTGCTCACTGGCCCACATCTCCCACACCATGGGGTCCTCCCTGCGCCTTTGGCCACCTTCTTCACCCCTGAGTCTTCTGAGGGCATAGGGGTGTGAGCCCCCCGGAACATCCGCCCGTCACCCCACCACTCTCGCCTCCAGCTGGTTCCCAAGCCCAAAAGGAAACCCCCCTCCAAGAAGGCGTCCACCAAGACAGCTTCAAGAAACGCTGGGGCGGCCCAGGAGAAGGCCCCCAAGGGGATCAGAGAGGCCGAGAAGGACCCTGCCAACTCCGGCCAGGCCAAAAGGGGGGCCAGGAAGCCGGGAGAGGGCAGCACAGCGCACCCCAAACCAGCCACAGCCAAGGAGAAGGCCTCCAAGGAACCCAGCAAGGCCAAGAAGGCCCCAGCCAACCCTGGCCAGGCCAAAAGGGGGCCCGGGAAGCCAGGAGAACAGAGGACAGTGCACCCCAAATCAGGCACAGCCAAGGAGAAGGCCCCCAAGAAAGGCAGCCAGATCGACCAAGAGGCGAGACTGGGCAAGGCCAGGAAGACCCCCCAACAGCTAGACAGAGCCACAAAGGCCCCCCCTGCTGGGAAGCCCAAGGCCACAGGCAGAGGCAGCCAAGGTAGGCGTGTGTGCAGTGTCTGGGAGCCACTGGGGCTGTGTGTCCCTGCTCTGGGGACGGCGGTCCCTCCGTACTCTCACGGATGGGACCCATGCTTGGCTCAGCTTGGTGAGAACAGAACTCACTGTGACCGTTGGCTGGGACGAGGGAGCCCAGGGAGGGGAGGAGTCTGACTTGTTCCTGAGTGAAGTCAGGGAGGCTTCCTGGAGGAGGTGTCCCAGCTGGAGGAGTCTGCAGAGAAGATGGCCTTTTCTTCCAGGAGCTGCTGTGTGCACGGAGGGAGGGGAAGTGAAAGGGGAGGCAGGAAGGCAGCCCGGGAATCTGGGCCTCATCTGAAGATGGCGGGGAACTGTGAAAGAATGCCGAGGGAGCAGCGAGAGGGAAGCGTTTCTTTAACTGCATCCCCCCACCATGGGGAAGAAGAGCTAAGACCATAGCCCCCAGCACTGTCAGGGCTTTCTCCATGGGTGGACGAGAAGCTTTGCAGGAGGGGGTGAAGGTCCAGCTAGTCCACAGCCCACCTCAAGGCGTAGCACTGGCTCCAGTTTGCAGCCTGGGACTCCCGGGATTAGAGTCTCAGGTCCCATAGCCTGAGGGGTCAGTGTGAGAAGTGGGACCATGTGGGAGAGGGCCCCAGCCTTGCCCCTCCCTGCACCCCCGAAAGGCGAGCTTCCCACATTGCTCTTCCCTGCCCCCCCCCACCCCAGCAGGTGCCCAGGCCCACAAGTCAGAAGTCAGGAGGCGGAGCTCAAAGCCCACAGCCACCAAGGTGGGTGCCTGGGGTGGCATGTTTGAGGTTGGGGTACCACCTGCCCCTGGAGGGCTGGCGTATTTCCCTGGGAAGCAGAGTCCATCATCCCTCCAGCCTGCCCTGTGTCTGAGGGTCTGCACCCTCCCCTCACAGAGGGGGGCTGAAGTCGGAGGGGGGAGCTCGGGGCCCTGCGCTCAGCTCGGCATGAGCCACCCCCTCTGCTTCCCCTTAGAGCCAGAACGGGGCTGCCTCCCCCGCTAAGAAGACCAGCGCCCCCAACAAGGCCGCTGCCCGAGGGGCCGGGGCAGCCCTGAGAGCCAAGACTGCTGCTGCCCCTCAGGGTGCTGGGTTGCGGGCGAGGCTGGAGCCCCCGGCCAGGAAGTCAGCGGCTCCCCGGGGCCCGGGGAGGCCCGGTGTGCCCACCAAGACCCCGAGCTCTAGAGCGTCTGGCCGGAAGGCGGAAGCCAAGAGCTAGAGGCGGGGAGGAGAGGCTGAGCAGCCGCTGGCGTTTTTATCCCCGAAGCCACCACACACTCACTGTAACTTATTTATTAATAAAAGAGCTTTTTTTCCACACAGGCTGGTGTGGGAGGAGGCCGAGGCCCAAGAACGTGACCCTCCGGGGTCAGGCCTGGGGGAGACAGGGCCTGTGACATGACGAGCTGGGGCCGGGCCCAAGGGATCCTGGGGGCCTGTGGGGTCCAAGAGGGTGTTCACCCCAGCCTGAGGGGCTTTTCAGCCAGAAGAAAGTGCAAAGACCCTGAACGTCTGACAGGGTCTGACAGGGTTAAGGAGCTGCAGGGCGCGTGACCAGCCTTCTGAGGGGAAAGGGCGGGACTTAGTGAGGTTGGGCCACTTTGAAAATACCCACGGCGTTCTTCCTGGGAGAGGGGCATCATCGTCCCTGCCTTGACTCTGGGTTCTGTGGTTTTCTGCCCTGTGGAAAACAGTGGGGATGACAAGGCCAGGTCATCAACAACTGGCAGTTTCTGCCTCCTGTATGTTCTGGATAGTTGCCTGAGAGTTCAGCCGCCATGCTGTAGGGAAGCCCAAGCAGCCGAGGGAGCGAACCTGGAACACCTCAGTTTTTAGCCTGTTGAGCTCCCTGACCAGCCAGCCCCATTTTCCAGGCACCATTTTTGGAATCTAGTCCTTGTCACGCTGCTGAGCCAAGCAGACCCCATGTGGACCAGTGATAAGCTTCCCCATCCCGCCCAGCCCTGCCCCTGCCACACACTCATTAACTGCCAGCACTGCTGCTGCTGCTGCTGCTCCTCCTGCTGCTCATAGGAATGATTTGTTGTGTGGCTGTGAATAACCCTGACAGACACAGAGTGGACGAGGTTGGGTCCTGAGGGACCAGGGACAGATCTGGTGGGTCAGTGAGAAGGCTCAAGGCCTTGGCCCGGCAGGGGCAGCCCTGGAAGGAGAGGTTCAGGCCGTAGGTTCTGCACAGATGCCAAAATGGGAGGGACTAGACATAGAAAGGGGGGATGATGAGCTCACAGTTTGGGGGCCACTCAGTGACCACGCTTCCTGGGGTGAGGACTCAGCCGGGCCAGGAAGCTGCCAAGAGCTGGTCCAGATGAGGGGTGAGTGCCGAGGCAGGGCAGGCAGAGAGAAAGGGGTGGCCTGGAAGGGTCTGAGAGAAATTGGACAAGACTTGGGAAGTGGGCAGACTGGGCATAAGGGTAAACCAAGGCAGCGTGGGCATCAGACAGCTCCCTTCCTGGCCTGCTCCCTTGCCCGCACGTCTCCTCCCTGAGTCCCACAGAGGCGGCTTTGTCTAAGTGCGCCAACAGCTCCCCTGGGGTGTCTGTAATGTGGCTGCCAGCAGGCCCCCAGGGGCACTCTGAGCAGACGGCAGGGTGGGAGGGCCTGGGCTGGCATTTCCCAAGGAGGGGATCTGTCTCTCTGCTTCCTTCACAGCTTGGCTGACCCCGCCCCCTCTTGGGCTAAGGGCAGCACCCTCAGAAGGCCCTGGGGGCATCACTGGTCATCTCATTTTCCTGAACTAGAAGCCAGCACTCTGCTCTGACACAGGAGTGGCAGGTCCCCTCCCCTGCTTGGGGACACGGCTCCGAAGACCCCGCTCCTGTGAGCCTCAGATGGAGGGACATCCTCACGCCCTTCGCTGCCAGGCGAGAGTTGGGGAGCCCCAGACAAGGAAGGGGTGGTAGCAGAAGCTGGCCACCTTCTGTGCTGAGAAATGACCCTGGGAATGAGCGCCTTCCTCCATTTGCAGAAGCGTCTCTAACTTCAAGAAGGAATCGCATGTTAATCAGGCATTAGAACAGGCTGTGGAATATTTAATGACATAAAAAGATGTTCCCGACATATTGTCGCTTGGGAGGAGAGGCAGGTTACAGAGCTATGGTGACTGATTTCCCTGGGCCCCCCGCCCACGGGACCACGTGGGGAGTGGCTGCTCCGAGCGGCGAGCCAAGGGTGGGCTGGGGCAGCTTTGCCTGGTTTCATGCTTTTTGTGCTTCCTGACATTGCTCCAGAGAACACACATTCATTCTGGAATCACACCCCCCCTCAAAAAAAAAAAACCCTATCAAATGTGTCAATAACTTAAATTAGAAAATCTGCTGCTTAATAAAAAGGAATCTGTGCTCAGAATAGAAAATTTGAAATGATAAAAGAATATCTCCCCACCCAGAAGCCACGACAGGAAAAGGCTATTTTTAAAGCTAAAAATTGTTTACTTTTCTCACTTTTCTGTTCTCATTAATTCTAGAACTGATGTTTGTGGGATTTTGTTTGAAATTGCATGCATTTTTCTGTCCCAGTTCTTAATCTTGATAACGAGGGATGTGATTATTTTTCCTCCATAAAGGGCGGAAAAAAAACGAAGTTGAGGTATTTCTAATCTGGAGGTGGTTCTCGGGGGACCTTTCCAGGGGGCGGGGCTTGGACCCAGAGCCGGGCGGTGGTGGGCGGGGCCAGGTGACAGTGGGCGGGGCCAGGTGACAGTGGGCGGGGCCAGGCCGTGTCTTGCCGTCTGTCCATCACAAGTCAGGTTAACTTCCTGGGGCCATGGTGAGGGGCTGCCTGCCCTCCTGGGAACAGACCAGGGTTCTTCTGGGAAACTCGTTTCCTTCACTGAAAAATGGGCCTGACAATACATTTTTGCTCTCAAACTGACAAGAAATCCAGGTCATGAGTGTAAATATCACCTCTTTCCAGGGTGGTGACCTTTGACCTTGCACTCTTCAGGGGCTACCATGGAGACTTGGCTGCAGGAAGTCCAGCTCAGCGAGCACCCCCCATCCAGTCGGGTATGTGTCCCCGACGTGCCCCTCCATGCCCAGCTGCATGAGCTGGGCTCGCGGGCTGCCCCTCACCCGCTGGGCCCGCGGTCCGCATTGGGAAAATGGGGGCGTAGGACGCCCCTCCTGGGTCACAGACTAGGCTGGGAGCAGGCCTGCCCCGGCTGGTGGTGCACAGCAGCTGTGCTGTCTTCCCAGAGGGGGCCTCGGCCCCCAGGGAGCAGCGGGGGGCGACCGAGGCAGCCGTTACCATGCGCCCGCGCGCCCTGCGCCTTCGCAGAAGCTGAGTCGCAGCTGCTGAGCCTCAGCGAGGACGTGGCCGGGCCGGCGTCCCAGCCAGGCCCCCCCCAGCCCGGCCATCTCGGGGTATGAAGGCTGGAGCTCACAGCAGGATTTCCCATCAGGCTTTTATTATAAAGAAAGTTCCAGAGTCCCGGCCACCCGCCTCCAGCCCGGCCCCCGTGGGCTCCGGGCCGGTCCCGGCGCTGGCTGGGTCTGCTTCGGGGGGTCCGGGTCAGCCACAGGGGGTCGCTTCGAAGGGGACAGGATGTGCGGGTTCTCGGGGCGGCGGGGGGGTGGGAGGGGGGCTCCGCCAGGGCCTCTGGAACAGTCACTTCCAGTGTTGCGTTGGGCGCCCCCGGGGAGCCCTCTGCACAAGCGGCAGCTATTCACAGTCGGCGAGTGATAGGTTTTTTTATAAAAGCTTTTCTTAAAAAACACGACGAAACAAAGTGGTGCTATCTCCAGAGACACTTCCAGCAACATCAAGCAGCCCAGCTACAGCTCGGGGCGGCTCAGCGCCACGCCCGGCCGGCCCCCCGGCTCCCCTCCCACCCCCACCTCTCCGCGGGGGGGGGCCTCCCCGGCAGCGGGCACTGTCCACCCACCCTGGCCGCTCAAGCGCCCCGACTCTGCCGTGTGGGCCAGGCTCCGGCCAGCGTGGTGGCGGCGGCGGCAGCGGGCACCGCCGCGGCTGGGCACAGGGAGGCCTCCCCGCCAGGTGGGATGAGGTAGTGTTTCCGGCCGCGGCCTCGTCCAGCTCGGTGCCTCAGCGCTGGGCCGTGGGCAGGGCTCTGGGCCGCTGGCCACTGCCGAGGACGCGGGGGCACCGTCCGGGCTGCGCTGGGCGGACGGACAACGGGAGCTTCGCCAGGCCTGGCTGCGGCCGTCGAGTCCCCATCCCGGAGACCGGGGTCAGGGCCGGGCCGGAGGGGACGGCGGTGCCCGGGCGCTGGGGCTGCGCCTCCTCCGGTGCAGCGTCCATGGCTCAGGCCTCGCTGTAGCACTCGTAGATGTTGTCCTCCATCAGGGCCACCACCTGCTCGAACTTGTGCTGCAGCTGCGTCCTCTGGGCTGTGGGGTTCGCCTCCAGCGCGGCCGTGATCTGCAGGGGGGAGCGGAGGCTCAGCCCGGCCACACGGAGCTCTGGGCCCCGGGTCCCCCGCCTCCGGGGGGCGGCGCTCACCTGCCGGCGATACCTCTTGGCGTACTTGTAAATGGCTGCCATGGCCACGTTGGTGTTGAACTCGTTCTGGTACTTCTGCGAGGGGCGAGAAGGCAGGATGGGGGCTGGTGAGCCCGGCCCGGCCCGGGTGCTCAGCCGCAGCCCCCCGCCCAGGCCGCAGCCCCCCGCACCCGGGACTCCTCGGCCAGGTGCGCGTTCATCTCCTGCTCGCTGAGGGGCGTCATGTCGTGGATCTGCTTGTAGTAGCGCTGCACGATCTTGCGGTACTCGGGGATCTCCTTGGCGTACAGGAGCTTGTTGGTGGGCGAGTCCTGGGCGCAGGAGAGCGGGGTCACCGGGCGGCGGCCGGCGGGCCTGTCCCTGCGGCCCCCCAGCCGCCCGCCCCCCGCCCTGTGCTGCGGACGGACAGACCGCCAGGGCGACGGCCGGAGCGGGACCCGCTTCTTGTGGGCAAAGAGCGGGTGGCATCCGCGCTTTGTTCCGCTCACATCCTCCCTCGGCGACAGCCTCGGGCGGAGCTGCTGGCAGCCTGACGGCGGGCGCAGGGGAACGTTTCCCACCCGCTCGCAGCACCCGACTGGAACGCGTGCCAGGGCTGCCCGGTCTGCGTGGCGGGCGGCCTGCCTCCCGAGGTGTGCGAGCCGCGACGCCCCTGCCCGCCTCCCGTCAGCTGCTCCGGGCGCCAGGAGCTACAGGCAGGGCTGCCTGGCACCCTGCGGGCGGGTGCCGCCCCCTGCCCCACCACGCCCGCCTGCCCCTCTTTCCACGTGGGGGCCACAGGGCCTCCGGTGCTGTCTCCAAGCCCTGTCCGCTGCCCCCTCGGGACGCCCTTTGCTCAGCGCCCTCGAGTGGCTCAGGCCGAGGCCGTGCCCAGGCGGGGTGGCCGACACCGCCCCCAGCGGGCGCCGGGGCAGGAGCCGGCGGCGTGCCGGGCAGGGGTAGCGGGTCCACGTCACTCCACACCTGGGTCCGGGCCCCTCCCGGAGCCACCTCCGCCCGCCCCCACGTCCCCTGTGGCACCGACCTTGCCCAGCTGGAGGTCGGAGATGGAGCAGGCGTCGATGAAGGCCTGGGCGATGACCGAGAGGCAGGCGTCGATGTGGTCCGTCTTCTCGATGTCGAAGACAAACTGGGGGTTTTTCAGGATGTTCACCCAAAAGCGGAGAGGCAGGCTGGGGGCAGACAGCAGGCGGCGTGACCCTCACCCGCAGGGGCGGCCGCGGGGGCCGGGCCCGGGGACGGCGCTGCCCGTGCCCGGACAGCCTCTGGGGCCCGGGTTTGCTCAGCCACAGGTGAGCTGACGACGGGCCCTGGCCGGGCACGCGGGCCGGGTGCTGGGTGCGTGCGTAGGGCAGAGCCGGGCCGCAGGTGGGGTGGGAGCTGCAGGCCTGGCTGGGCCCGGGGGCCTCTGCCCGCCCCGTGCCCCCTGCGGAGCCTCGCCGCTCTCACGCAGGAGCCTCCCGTGCCCTGTTTCTCATTAGCAGCCCCCACCCGCCTGGCACCGCAGGCCCCGCCCCCGCGCCGCCCTCGCACGCGAGGCAGCAGGAAGTCCACCATTCGTGGGGCCACTGAGCGGCCAGGAAGGGCTGGGGGGCCCCGGGGGGCTGGGGCTTTGGCCCCAGGAGGCAGAGGGGCTGGTAAGGGGGCCGCCCACCGCCCCAGCAGCCCAGGGTCAGAGGACCCGGTGGCACAGAGGCGCCTGGGCCTGGGGCGCTGCTTCTGCGAGTTGGGCTGAGGTTCAGCGGCTTCTCGTCGGGGCCCGTGACCCCAAAGCTAAGACGTGCCTCAGCGGGCGGCCACGTGGGGGGCTGGGCAGCTGAGAGCTCGGGCAGGCGCTGCCCCAGCCTCGGTGCCCCGGCTGGTCAGAGCACGGAGGGACCCCCGGAGAGGCGGGGAGAAGCGTGGTCAGGCAGGGAGGGGGTGCCCTCGATGGCCTGGCCCACGGCCGGGAAGTGGCCGAGTGGGGTGACCCGGGCAGCTGGGCGGGTGCGGGGGCTGAACCCCCCCCACCGCCACTGTTCCCGCGCCCCCACCCCCACCTGTTGGTCTTCCAGATGTGCAGGGTGTCGGGGTCCGAGATGCCCCTCTTCTCTGCCTGCTCCTCCAGGAAGTCGAAGAAGTACTTGACGGCCAGCGGGGGCTTGTCTTCGCGGATGCTCAGGATGGCCTTGAACAGGTCGTCCAGAAACTTCTGCAGTGTGCCCTGGGGGTGGGGAGGCCGCTGTCAGCCCAGCACTGCCCAGGAGGGCGAGGGGCGCCCCGCAGCGTCGGGCTGGGGGGGCACACGGCCTCAGGCGGTCACCTCGGTTTTCTCATCTGTGGAATGGGCTGGCGAGACCCTCCCTGCCCAGGGTTTCCTGGGGAGCAGGAGCCGGAGGGGGGTGCGGGCTCCACCGGGTGCCACCCCCCCGGGCCACGTGGCCCTGGGGACCACACCCTGTGTCGGAGAGTGTGGCTGTGGGGAGCCCCCCCCCCCACGCAGGCGCAGCTCCCGGCGGGCGGCCCACCTTGGTGGAGAGCAGGCGGGTCAGGTAGATCTCCGGGAGCACCTTCTTGCGGTGGCTCTGCCGGTGGGACTTCTTGGGCTCCGCCAGCTCGTCCGTGGGCAGCACCTGGACCCAGGGCGGTGGTCAGCGGAGGCCCCACGAGGTCCAGGCCGCGCCCCCGGGCCTGGCCTGCGCGGGCTTCGAGGCTCCCTGCTGCTCCCGGGCCCGTCCCTACCGCCTGCCCAGCCTTCCCCGGGGCCCGGGGTGCGGTCCCCGGAGGCCTAGGCTGGTGGGCAGCGGGGTCCCCCCCTGGGAGGCGGGCGCCCCGGCCAGAGCCACACTCACCAGGTGGAAATACTTCTCGGTGTCCAGGTCTTTCACTGCGAGAGGGAAACGTGAGTGAACGAGGGCGCGGAGGGCGGGGCGCGGACACGACAGACGGGGAGACGGGGAGACGGGGCGTCCGAGGGGCTCGTGGAGAGGAGGCAGGGGAGGGATGGGGGAGCGCCAGGAGGACGCTCAGGACAGGACAGCACTGGGGGGGAGCGGGAGAGATGGTCCAGGCAGAGAGGGGGGCCGCCCCCAGAGTGGGCAGGGGCCTTCCCCGCCCAGCCCTCCTGCCCCCCACCCCCTCCTGCTCCCCGCCTCAGAGGGGGACCCCGAGACCTGGCCCGTGTGTGGCCTGGAGGAGGAGCGGTCTGGGGGTGTGGAGGGGCGCAGTGGACACAAGGACACGGCCCAGAGCCACGGTGCAGCCGCTCCCCGGCCCGGGCTTCCACATCCAGCTCTCGGGGGCCTCTCCGGCTGGGCGCCTGGCTACAGGTCCTGCCCAGCAGTTCTGGGGCACAGGGGTCTGGCCTGGAGCCCACCCCCCAGGACGGAGGCCACAGCCAGACCCAGCTTGGCCTCTGGGAGCCTCAGTTTCCCCAGTGGGGATGCTCAGAAGGGGCCCAACCGAGACCACCCTCTGCCAGCGCTACCTCTGCCCAGGGTGTTGTCCTTCTTGTCGGTGAGGCTCATGGCCAAGGAGGCGCCTTCAGGGATCTGCCAGGAAGGGAGAGGCCGGGGTCAGAGGTCAGAGAGGTGGCAGTGGGGCTCGGCCGGACCGAGGACTCTACCTTGTAGTGAGCCAGTGTGTTGAGCTTCTTGCGACCGTCCTCCACCACCGAGGTATCATCCAGGTCCCTGAGGATGTAGCTCTGGGTGCTGGAGGCGAACCACTCTGGAGGAGGGAGCAGGCACCTGGTTAGGCCAGGAAAGGCTGGACGCCCTGGCATGGGTCACCTCAGCTTCTTGGCCTGACCAGGACTCCTATGCATCCTTCAGAACCCCCTCCAACAGCCCCTCCCTGGGGCAGCCTCGCTGCGGCTTCCGTGGCCTGCTCGCCTGGCAGCCCCACCCCCACCCCGGCCGCTGGGCAGCCTGTCTGGTCATCTCCGTGTCCCCAGGGCTGCGACAAAGGCAAGGCACGTGCGGGCCGCAGGGACGCGGCATCTGGCTGTAGGGCCGCGGCCCCTGCCCACCGAGGTCGACGTCCTCCGCGCGCGGCCACTGCGAGTAGGGCACGTTCTTGCAGAAGGCCTCCAGGATCTTCTCCTTGACCTGCGTCAGCGTGTCCGTGTCCATGGCCCGCACGCTCAGCGAGTCCATGCCGCAGCCCTGGAAGGACACGTTCAGGTTCTGCAGGAGAGAGCGGGCGGTGAGCGGGCGGGAAGACCTGGGCCCCAGCTCAGGGCGGGGCGGGGTACTGGGGAACCACCCCCTGCCCGCCCACCCGCCCGCCCGCCCGCCCGGGCCGCCCACCCGGGGCTTGGCCTCGATGTTCTCGCGCAGCAGCCACTCCTCGTTGAGCGTGTAGCGGGCCTTGCCCGTGATGGCGTCGATGGAGCCCTTGTTGATCTGCTGCTTGATGGCGCACAGGAGCAGGAAGAACGGCTCCCCGACCGTCTCCTGGGGTGAGCGGGGCGCTGTCAGGCTGAGGCCCGGGCCCCCCACACCCAGCTCCCCGCAGATGCCCGCCCCCCGAGCCTCTGCCTGGGCTGCTCTCCCCAGCCCAGGCCGGCCGCCCGCAGGCGCCGCAGGGAGGGGCGAGGCCTCGGCTCCGAGCCCCCCGGGGTGCCGGGTCCCGTGGGCAGCCCCGCCTCACCCGCAGGCAGCTGTACATGCAGATGGACATCCAGTTGGTGAGCATCTTCTCCACCACCGACTCCGTGCGCCGCAGCATGAGCTTGGGGTTCTTGGCGGCCGAGGCGTCGATGAGGTCCACCAGCAGCTCCTTCATGATGCCCGTGTAGTACTCCAGCTTGCCGTGGAGCGCGATGGTCAGCAGCGAGGCCAGGCTGCACCTGCGGGGCCGTGGGGGTCAGCGCACGCCCCGCCTCGTGGATCCAGGGGCCGCGGGATGGGGTGCGCCGGTGACGAGGTGGCCCCCCCCTCCAGCCGCCGGGCCTGCGTGCGAGTGGGCTGAGCCCCTGGGCACGGCCGCCAGCCCGGATGCCCATAGCAGCCACCGGGTCAGGAGCCCACCCCTTGGACAGCCACGTCCAGGGAGGGAGGAGCCGGCGGGAGGTTCTCGGGCCCCAGGGCCTGATGCTGGGGGTGCCCGCGGCCCAGAGGACAGTGGGGTGCTCCGGGCGGCACCCCCACAGCCTGACCTGTCGCGCACGGCGAAGTCCTTCTGCTGCTCCAGCGCGTGCACGAAGACGATGAGGAAGTGCTTGTTGTTGAGCAACGAGGAGAAGAGGCTGATGCCCTCCTCCATGTTGGGCCGGCAGCTCTCCGGGACCTGCGGGAGCAGCGGGTGGAGCAGCGGGTGGAGCAGCGGGTGGAGCAGCGGGTGGAGCAGCGGGTGGAGCAGCGGGTGGAGCAGCGGGTGGTGGGGGCTCAGCGTCGTTGCCTCTGCCCGCCCAGATGCTGGGGTGGGGGCGCCTACGGCTCAGCGAGTGGAAAGGGGGCGCCCAGACCAACGCATGGGCCCCCGCGTGGACACCCTCCCACCTTCCCATCTCTAAGCAACAGGTGGTGCGGGACGCCCACCCCTCTCCCCTCTATCTGCCCCAAAGGTCAGTGCTCAAAATACCCCGCCTGGCTGCTTGGACGCCTCCCAGGACGGAGGGCTCACTACCTCCGGTAATAGATGCCACCCAGCTCCCAGGTGTGGGACCAAAGGACTCAATGAGCTGAAAGTCAGGGTGCGGGCGGCCCCAGGCAGCCCCCTGTGTGCGCTCCGGGCGCTCACCTTCCACTCTCCCAGCAGCGGGTGGACCTCCTGCACCGGGGAGCCGCCCTGGGAGTTCGGGGTCTGGGAGGGCAGCACGTAGCGCTCTTCGTAGAGGGAGGAGCACTGTGGAGACACCCCCCAG
>PVHY01031010.1:0-12961 GCA_004024945.1 Uropsilus gracilis
AAAACCTAGTCTCAAAAAAAAAAAAAAAAAAGGTAGAAAAAAGAGTTTTTGAAAACTGGAGTTTTGACTTTCGCTTGGCGCTCTCCCTCTAGGTAGCCTCTCCACCTCTCAGTCTCCAGCCAGCCCTGGAATTCACATATGTTTGTTTCTGCTTGCTCTGGCTGTTTCAGATAAGCTGCTTCTGTGAATACAAACCTCAAACAGAGAGTTAGATAGATTCTGTTCTCTCCCCTTTATGCTCTTTGGGTCTAAGACCAATTTAGCCATTTTAGTGGGAAACCCTGTCAAGTCCACGTAGAACAGGCATTCCTGAGGCCACCAACTGTGGCTTATGATGAATCTGTTCCACCTATATGTAGACCAGATTTACATTTGATTTATAAGCTGATTTACATTTGATGATATTCAAATGCTTTCTCTGGATTTATTGATATGACCAAGTGATGTTTCTCTTTAGTTTTGTTGATATGATACCTAGCATTGGTTGATTTATATATATATATATATAAAATCAGTTGTCACTTTGAAGCAATCTTAATTGTAATTCATACTAACATAAGACTGACTAATAATAGAGAAAATTTACCTCTTTGGTGAATAGCTACTCTTTAAACTATTAACAGAAAGATTTTTGGAAGAAGTAGTATCTGAGTTAAATTGCAAACAAAAGGCATTAACCAGTTGAAAAGAAAGGAGAAGGGCAATTTCAGAAAGGGAAAATCATAAGCAAAGTTCATGGAGGTCAGGAGTATCTTAGCATATGCAGGGAATTACACACAGTTGTTTCAAGAATTACACACAGTTGTTTTTATTGCCTTATCCATTTTCATTTTTGGAGACCCCACTCCAAAATATATTGCATATTTTAGTTGGTCCAAGGGCTGGGGTATTGTTAAGCTGTTTAACAAAATATATTGCATATTTTGACATGAAATCTCTATTTAATGCAATTTATATCCAACTGTGAGTGAAATGGATGTAATTAGTAGTCACAGTGGTGTTTGCTGTAGGCATTTGTTTAATTTTTCAAGATTTTGTGGCATGTGTTTTGAAGTCAGTCCTTTTTTTAACATCGGGTTATAGTCCCTGATGAATAAAGCATCATAGCACTAAGCAGTTCAGGATTACTGAGCATAAAATTCAAGATAGAGAATAAAGAGAAGAACAGAGAGGTGGCTGGGAGCCAAGATACAAGTCTCATGAGCCATGTAAGTGACACAGACTTTATCACAAGCCACTAAGAACTTTGAATGAAAGTAATCTTCACCATACTAGCCTGACACGATTGTGTAGAACATGGATTGGAGAGGATCAAGACTGGAGACAGAGAGATTCATTAGATAATTGAGGCAGAAGTGAAAACTTGACCTGGGTAAAGTGACCCAAAGAAAGCTGAGGGGGGAAGCAAGATGAGATATAATCCTATGATGGAAAGGAGCTTTGGGATGATCATAAAGAAATCTAAGTTTCTAGCACGGTGGTGCGTGCCTATAAGCTTCAGCCTGTGAAGCAGCTGGGGCTAGGGATCGCAGTTCAAGTCCCACTCGGAGCAACCTAGTGAGACCTAGTCCCAAAAAATAGCTGGCCATGGTGGTGCGCACCTGTAATCCCAGCTACCTGAGAAGCTGAGGCTGGGGATTGCTTGAGTCTGTGGTACCCTGGGCAACATGAGCCTGCGGTTCCACAGGCAAAAACAGCGAGACCTAGTCTTTAAAAAAAAAAAAAAAAATCTAAGTTTCAATCCCAACTCTGCTATGACTGTTTCTTATCTGTAAAATGAGGGGATCCTCACTGTGATTACTGTTTTATATTACTTTATATTATATAGTTAATATATGTATTACTTTATATTACTCTTACTGTTGCATTGAAAGTCAAGCATGTAAGTATATATATATATATATCAAGCATGTAAGTATATATGTATATGTATACACATAAGTATATATGTCTTGTATATATATATATATGTATATACATACACACTTATCAAGTATGTAAGATATATAAATGTAGAGAACAAGATGTGGATCAGTCCTTGCCAAAATTAAGAGAAGTTTTTGTTTTTGCTTTTTCATGAAAATTCCTGTACAATATCAAGCATCAGACACGTTGTCACCCACACTTACCAAATGTGGGAGTTGGGGACCTCCCTGCTACTTGAACGTAGAGTACGTGTTCTATTGGTATTTGCCAAAGAATATCAAGGACTTTTGTGCTGTCCTAGCCATTAGCATTTCTCTTAATAATAATAATGACATTTTATATAGTGCCAAGGGTGTAATGAACACACTGCTACACATTTTATGTGCATGATTTGACTTCACTGCAGTCATATTCATGACTTATTCATATTTTTATATTTTATAGATGAGAAAACTAAGAGCCAGAGATATTAAATCTATGTAGCTAGCAAGAGGCAGAAATGAGATTCAAATTCAGACACTCTGATGAGCCTCTACTCTCTCACCATATTAGATTGCTTTTCTCATCTGATTGCTCTCAAAGCTACCATTCCCTTCCTTGTGTGTGAGGTTTCAGCAGCTTAAAACAAGGATCTACACAGTATCACCTCTGAGAGGTGCAGACTGAACACAAACTTTAGAGTCAAAGAGAGTGAGAAATGTCATCTGCATTATCATTTCTGACTCTGTAACCAGTATTCACTTGCCCTCTCTGATCATCAGTTTCCTTGCCTGCAGAAGAGGTAATAATAATAGCATCTATCACAGCATCATTGGAAAGATATAACTGTAAAAGGTTTATAAAGCTCTTCGAACTCTGTGTGTCATCCAGTGGCATCACTGTCAGCAGCAGCAGCAGCAGCATTATAGTCATATTTATTGAAAAGGGAGCAGCCTGGTGTCTGGAGGTTCTAAGATTGAATTCAGAGCAAGACGTGAACCTTTCTTAAGATTGTTCTGCATTCCAGTGTGGAGAACCCTCAAACTAATGAAAATGGAACTACCATTTGAGCCAGCAATTGCTCTCTTAGGAATCTACCCAGAGGAGACCTCAATGCTTATACAAAGGGACACCTTTGCTCAGATGTTAACTGCAGCACTATTTATAATTGCAAGGACATGAAAACAACCCAAATGCCCCAAGACAGATGAATGGATGAAAAAGATGTGGTATATATACACAATGGAATATTACTCATCAATTAAAAATGACAAATTCGACGATTTCATGACAACATGGATGTACCTAGAAGAAATCATATTAGCAGAAACAAGTCAGAAAGAAAAAGACAGAAACCAAATGGTTTCACTATTATATGGGACATGGGAAAAATAAACAAAAAGTCATGAGGAAAAGTCAAAACAAGCTAACAACCAAATTGAAGTGCACAACTTGGGGCGGGGGGTTAATCACAATCAAAGACGCGAAATGAATATATAAATAAATTACTTAATTTTTTAAAAAAAAGATTGTTCTGCATTCCAAAGTTGCCAACTGTAAGACCTGCATGACAAACCCCTGCTTTGCTTCTTAAACACCAAACATGAGAGTCAAGACAACATAGACTATTGTGTCCTTACAAGTATGTGTATGTGTGTGTTTTAAGAGCGCTTTACTGAACTGAAAAAAAAATTCCTTTTTGTTTTTGTCTCCTACTGAGATGGTTGTTTTTAAATCTACCCTTTGCCTGTTTGTTTTTGTTGTTTCAGGTTCCGCCTGTCTTTGCCAGAGTCCAATCACAGTAATGTCGAGGTAAAGAACAGCTCACAGAGTCTCCTGTGCAGGGTCAAGTGAGGATCCCCTCACATAGTACCTGGGTTGTCATTTGCTCTGCTTCTCAGTACTTGGTTTCCCGGGAAATATAGATTTTAACTTTAAATTCTGTAGCTAGCTATTCATCCACCATGCCCTATCAAACAAGAGATAGACTCTCCGATTCACCGTTATCGTAGCAAAAAGCTTTTTTTTTTTTTTTGAGACTAGGTCTTGCTATTTTTGCCTGTGGAACCACAGGCTCTTGTTGCCCAGGGTACCACAGACTCAAGCAATCCCCAGCCTCAGCTTCCCAAGTAGCTGGGATTACAGGCGCGTGCCACCACACCCAGTTATTTTTTGGGACTAGATCTCACTACGGGCCCCAGGCAGGACTCAAACTGTGATCCCTAGCCCTGGCTGCTTCATAGGCTGAAGCTTACAGGCACGAGCCAGTGTGCCCGGCCAGCAAAAAACTTTTTAAAAGAACTCAAAAGACTGTAAATGGCGAGGCCTGGCATTTCCAAGGTTTTGTTTTCTGGGTAAAATAAGGCTGTAGAGTTAAGTTTAAGATCATGACTCCAAAAGGAGGAAGTGAGGTGTAAATTACTAGCCCAAGACAGGATATATTCTTCCAGGGTTTTCTACCCATCTCCTAAAATTAGATGGAGGCTAAGCTGCAGAGGTTCTTATTATCACTAAGTGTACAGGAGGCTCAAAAAGAGACTCACTGAATAAGTTGATGGTCTTCTACTGCATTTATTCTTAATACCTGCATCTTCCCCAAAACCAACATTCTGTAGAGATTATAAAACTGCTATCATTTGTTAGAGACAAGTGAGATGCTCTGGTGATGGTCTTAGCTACAGAATATAATACAATGAGAAGAAACCCCTCTTACTGGGGTTTCCAATAAAATAAGAGAAGATCATGAGCAGGGAAGTCCATTCATTATTTTACTTGATAAACCTCTAACTTAACAATTTGCTCTTACCATAGCATCCCTCAGTAGGGGGAGCAGAAATGTCTTTTCTCAAGAACAAAAGATTAAGAAGCATCATTATATAGTTTTCAAAAAATATAGCCACATATACTAGGAATATCTCTGGGAGGATATTCCAGTTATTGTTCCCTGTCCTGACTAGGCTGGGAAAGAGCATGTTCAGTCAGGAATGGGGCTTTCAAAATGCCTTGTCTAGACAATGAATTTTGTTTCCCCTTTGCTTTATTTTAGGTCTTGAGGTTTGAGAATATTCTGTCCTCCATTCTCCACTTTGGTGTCCTCCCACTGGCCAATGGTAAGAGATTCTTGGAAACAAATGTGACTCTGATATTGACTCAATGTTGGGGATTGTTTGGGACTCTCCACCCAGAGAGTAGTTCTAGGTACTTTTAGATTGTTATGAATCCAGACGGTAGGTAGCACCAGAATTCATATCAATAATATGTACCATCAATGATAGGGTAAAGAAATGAGTTATTCCAGGTCAAAACCAAGATAATGACTCTACTTGAAGACTCTGGCTGAGTGAAGGAGATTGAAACTACTTTCCATGGGCAGTAAAGAGTCTCCTTTGGGTCAACTGGAAATAAATGATTCCCCCCAGGGGTAGGGCTGTGGATCTTAGGCAAGTTCTATCATCTGGATGGACATAGTTTTTCACTGGTTGTTTTTTGAGTGTCCATAATGTATCACATGGAAGCATGAAAGTCAGTGCAAGCCATGTGTCAAAGAAAATGTGAAATTATTGTGATTTGTTTAAAGAGATGGAATATAGAGCCCAATGAAATAATAAGAAGCAAAAGAAGTCAAAACCAAGTGTTATTAAAATGCAGGGATAAAACAGAAGTTCTGAAACATCTGTCTCTGAGTTTGCAAGAACAAAAGTCACCAGGCCAGAAAAATGAAGTATTTTGTGGAAGGAATAAAAAGACGAAAGAGGCTGGGCACAGGGGCACGTGCCTTTAATTGCAACCTACAGAGCATGGCCAGGACTAGGAATTGCTTGAGTCTGCAGGTTCGAGACCCGCTTGGGGCAACATAGTGAGACCTAGTCCCAAAAAAATAGCAGGGTGTTGTGGAGCACACCTGTAATCCCAGCTACCTGGGAAGCTGAGGCTGGGGATCACTTGAGTCTGTGGTACCCCAGCAACGTGAGCCTGTGGTTCCCCAGGAAAAATAGCTAGACCTAGTCTCAAAAACAAAAAAAAATGAAAAAATGAGAAGATAAAAGAGATGAAAGGGAAAGGGTGAATATAAGAGTTTACAGTATTTGCATTTCAAATATTAATTTCTTATGCTTGGATTTCTTAAATTTTTTTCAGCCTTCATAAGGCATAATGACAAGTAAAATTGTAAGACCAAAAATGTGATCACTTGATATATGGATAATTGTGAAAGGATTCCTTCTCCCTGCCCTACCAATCAAATTAATAAAAGATTTTATTTTTTACTGAGCTGGAAAAATCTTGAAAGTGTGTTATGTAAATAGATTTCATAATACAAATATAATGCACCTGTCAGAGATGTGCTAACAAAATGCACCTTACAAATCATAAAGTTCTTTATAAACCTAGAGAATTGTTCATAATAGCAGAGTTAGCCATTTTTTTCTGGAACGTATTCAACAAGCCTCTCAACCTTCTGAATTATCTAGTGCTTAACATGCCTTTGCATGAAATAAGAACTAGTGTAAATAAATACACTCAGTGACCATTTCTTAAAAAACAATCCTGATTGTCCATTAGAGTAGTGTGTCTGGGCTGAATAAAATTAAAGGCAAACAAAGCCTAATTCATCCAAAAGAGATCCTTTATGAAGGAACGGACATGAGGTTATCGATGCCCACATTCAGATGCTACATAAAACAGAGTCAACAGGTAACATTTTTCGTACCTGTTAAGCAAGTGTTGAACGTAACTCTCATGACTGACTTCTGTCTCTGTGATGCAGACATGGTTTTGTTGTTGTTGTTGTTGTTGTTGTTGTTGACAGGTTTTGCTTCAGGTTTATTTGTACAAATAGCACAGGAAGACACCGGTGCCCTGTAGACTGCAGCCTAGGAAAGACACCAGTTGTTCTGTCCTCACATGGCTAGATAGGGTTCTCTATTCTTGAACCTTCGCAGGGGTCTGGGCACCTTTGGCAGCCTGGGTACATTTGGCAGCCTGCGCTGCAGTTGCATCTTTGGCCTGGGTTTGAGCCTTTGGCCTTTGACTGGGACAGCCTGAGATCCTTGGCAATGTGGGCACATGCATGCTTCCCAAGCTTGGGTGACCGATGTAGGCAAGTCAACTGAGCTTGCGGCTGCTACTTTTTGGGATGTTAGCCCTGACCATCTTGGTCTTTACAAGGGCCCTGATAGCTTGTTGGCCTATATCTTCTTCAGGCCCTTCTTGCTATGCTTCTTGGCAAAGCATGTTCTTCAGGAATTTGGGGTCTGCCCCCTTAAGAGATTCGTATCTTTGTAATCGAGATTTTTCGATGCCATTTCTGTGCCATTTTCGGGACTGGTTGTGCGTGATGTGGTTCTTGGACTTGGTCATGTCTGCACCGAAGCCCACAACTCCCCAGGTGCCTTTAGCTGGAAGAGAAAGCCAGACACAGTTTTAATGAATGACAATCTGCAGGTTTCTTCCCACACAGCAATTGTTTACAAACTGCAGCATCCTGAATTTGTCCTGGTTAAAAAATTTCATAGTTTAGAGACCAAACTGTTTTGGGGGGCCCACTAAATAAGATACTTGCAAAATACAAAAGTTGCCAGCATTTTTCTACCATCCAATGTACATAAATGCAGGTGCATTTCCACAAAGCACAGATTCATTAAGGCTCTTTCCAGTCATTTGCCAGTGACATAATGAGAGAATGAAAACACAGAAGTAGAATGAAAAGAATAAATTATTAAAAAGCTGCTTCTTAGTCTCTCCCTAAAGAGTTTGCCAAAATGCCTGTGCCGTGTGTCCAATTATTTTACACCTTGTTTTACATTTTAGCAAAACTGCAACAAGGATTTCCTCTGCCCAACCCATACACTCTCTCGTTGGTCAACTCAGAAATTGAAGTTTTTGAGGTAAGAATGCTAATCTCTTCTTTATGGAACCGTTTCTTTTCATTCTAGATGGGCCTTTTCCTATGTTGCTCACTTTTTTAAAATTTTGTTCCACTTTGTTTTTCCCCAGTCCAAGGACTGCCATCAACAAAACGTTGAGCTCTTACAATTGCCATTAACAATGAAAAGTATGTAAATGTGCATTTCAAAATCAGTCCAAGCCTAATTTCCCTTTGCAGTGGCTTCTGTGTCTGGAAAAGAACATGGTTGGGACCACACTGGTGCTTCTCAGCCAACATTTGCCATAGGTGTTGAACAACTCTTAATTGAATTGTATCCTGTGGTTAACTTCTGATTCTGTGATAGAGTTTTCATGACTGACAATCTGCGGGGCTTCTTCCTACACAAAAATCATTTTAAAAACTTTGCCTAAACCAAAACCCCTCTTCTGGGTTCTGGGATCTGCTGTGAGCTGCTTCCTGGTTAAACTTCATTAACAAACTTCAGAATACTTCTTGTCTTCCTGGGGAGTCTTCTTTGGGGAGCAGGAAGGACCACTAATGACTTCTCCATCTTGCACACCACCCTGTACTCAGTATCTCCGTCCAGCCTCCCTCTACAGTAGTAGTAAACCAAAGTGGTTGCTCCTAGAGATAGGGCTTTGGAGGGGGAGGCGATCAGGCAAGACACTCTGCAGGGTAGAGCAGTAAACCTGCACATACACATTATTTATGGCCTGTCTACTCGGAGTTCATTGCCAGCCCAAAGACACTAGAGGAATGTGGGAACTAGTGCTATCAGAAGACCAGCCACAGCACCCTGGGAGTGTGGGGCCAGGTGTCCAGGAAGGTGATAAGAACTTCTGGGGGCTGACATCACAGGCTGCTGAAATCCGTGAAGGCCAGCCTGCTGCTAAACTGTCTCTATTCGAATGACTATAAAAAGCCAGCTGGAAATGACATGTTAAGGCAGTTTCATTAGGGTACGAACCCCCATCTTCCAGGTCACCAGCTCTCTGATGAAAGATTCAATTCCTGCCTCTGCTTCATTGGCCTTGGTGGTGACAGGTGGCCCGAACTCCAAACTCCAAGGTGGTCATCCAGTTAAACTAGGACTCAGGGATTCCCAGAAGGGGTGCAAGGAAGGACTCAGGGACTCACAGAAGGGGTGCAAGGCAGGCAGTGGGGAGTGATGGGTTTATTCCCTCTCCCCACAGATTTCCCGTAGCTGCTCATGCCCACTTGACATTATCTTTATTGTTGTATCCTTTTCAGCGTTTTCTTTTGATTTCCACTGACCTGAAGTCAGAAACATCCTCAAAGCAGCAGCCGAGTTTCTATGGTTGGGAAGGTCTGGACCTAAGGAACTGGCAATGGAGAGGGAAACCAGCCCCATGATTGTCTGCTTGGAATTCACTCCAGGAAGTAAATGGGCCTTAATCCCACAGCTACTGTAAACACAGAGAGAGAGAGAGAACAATGTACACTGGAATGCTAAATCAAGGTGCATTGTGTCTTCTGAACTGCTCTTTCTTAAGCCCTCGAGGTTGTAGAAAGAGACAGACTGTGTTAAATTGCTAAATGGGGGTGTATGTGTGGGTGATTCTCCATGGTATGTGTGTGGGGGGGTGTGAATTCATATTCATGTTTGAATGTATATTACATGTTCTATGTTTATAAGATTCTGGGGCCAAAAGCTAGATATGTGTTTCCAATGAGGCACATGAAAAATTCTTGAAGTACAGATTTACGTCAGTTGTTTTATGTGATCCCTTCTGTCCTCTCAGCTCTGTAAGTTCTCCCCCATCCATGTGTTTAGATTGTATTTTATATTTACTGTTACTATCCCCTATATTTAATTAAATTGTTTTCTATCAATGTGAACCTTGTCTTTTTATTTGCAAAGTGTCCTGTCCTGGAACATATATACATGTACATACAGACATGTGTGCGTGTATATGAACATATGTGTATAAATTCATACATATATGTGTATATATGTATGTGTATACTCCAGGACAGGTCATATGCATGTGTGTATGCATGTGTGTGTCATTCATATAGATATACAAGTGATAGGGAAGAGAGAATTTTGTGTCTTCAACGTTGACAAGGTTTGATTTTGAAAGGGACAACCTTGCCTCTTAGATGTTTCCAGTGAGTAACAGTGATAGTGTTATCTGGTAAAGGAGAGTTTTCTAACTTAAAACTCAAATCATCTGCCTGCTTCTCCCAGGCAGATTTAAATCCTATACATACAGCAGGTAAATGCTTTTCATAGCACCTTTGTTGTGCAGATTCTAACTTCTCACCTCCCTGCCCCAGAGACTGCAGGAAAAAAAAACTCAAAAATGCAGTTTACAACTTGCTAACTTGCCTCAATTTGCCCTTTATAGCTCCTACAGCCTAAAGACATTCAAAATTGTGGGTTCTTTCCACCATCCCCAGCCTTTTCACTAAAATTTCAAGCCAGAACAAGACTCTCAGTGTACAGACTAATTTATTACTAAATAAAGTGAATTCCTATTTACTACAGAAACATAAGAAAAACTCCGATTACTCCAATATTGTCCAAAGCCCTTCCCCAAGATTGTCCAAAACCCTTAGTTCTTTAGTCCTGTTAACCTCAACATTTGTCCAGTCCTTCAGAGTTTATTATCATGTGCTCTAAGAGTAGACCTCTTTCTTTGGCGTGCTCCAGCTCTTCCAAGCAGGCAGTAGAGGGTGTAATGCTGTCTTCACCTACATGCAGTGTCCTCCTCACTTGAGACAGTCAAAAGAAACTCTGAAATACAGGAACTGCAAAGTTCATTTATTCAGGCCTAGCTCACAAGGCATCTCCACAAACACCTGAATCAAACTCAGAAGACAAACTCCAACACAGAGTTCAAATCTCCAACCTCTTTAACTTTCAGCAAGTACCTTCAGCTTGTGCTTACCAAAACTCATAAATTACTAGCCCGGGCCTGAGGACCCTCATAGCCTGGCTTCCATTTTTCCTTCCAAAATGGCTGAATCCCTTTCTTTGTTTCTCAAGCCTCTTGATAGCTTTCTTCCCAAGTCCCCCCACCAAGGACTCCTAGGGGGGAGGTTCTGTCAGGTAAGCATGCAAATCAAAGTACTACCCAGCTCTCTGTAAAATCTGCAAGTCTATAGTAACAGGAGAGTAGCTAGCTCTTTATCCAACTGTTAATGATGGGGGTGGGGAGGAGTAGGCTTCTGGCATCAATAGCATAAAAGTCTGGAAGTTTTATCCCTTTTTTAAGTCATAGGGTGTTTTCTTGCCCAAATGAACTGAAATTGATACTGGGTGATACTTTGATCAGGACAGCGCCAAAAGTTTACCCATCACTGTCTGGGTTCTTTCACCTGTGCACACAATGGCAGGGCCACTCAGGTTCAGTGAACAACAACAGTGAGATTTATTTAACAGACAAGGGAAAACAGAGTCAATGAGGCTGCAAGAGGTCAGTTATCTTACCCAGTTATTGCCCAGTGTTCGAAAGTCCTAAACAGCAGCTGTCCAAGGTGGTATCTTCCCACCACTCCAGACCTGGAATAAACAAATATTCCAAACAAAAGGCCACAACAGTGTCTTCAACAGCTTTTACCTCTCCCAGTTCTGGGAGGTCCAGATTCAACTTCCAGCAGTGTTCACCTTGAGCAGAATGCCAAGGTGCCCAAATCCCAGGATGAACAAACTCTCAGGATGGCTGACCTCCAGGATGGCCAAACCCCTGAATGGTTGAGCTCTCCAGGTACACTTTTGCAGCTTTTTATACCTTGGTCAGTCTCCCCCCCCATGATTCTTCCTTGCCTTCAGGGGATGTCACATCTGGTGCCATATCTCCTCACCTGGACCCCTCCTCCAGGGTAATATCAGCCTTGCTTTGCAGCTTTGCCTTACAGCCCAGATTACAAAGTGACAGTAGCCCAAGGTGTCATAGCTGATGATGAATACTGTTGTTAGAGTACCTAATTAATGGGACGAAGCTGGAGTACAAAGGGAGGAATAGGAAACTGATATATACCAAGAAATATATAGGAAAACACATATTTTGCTTTTGTGGTACTTACAGTTTAGCGGAGGAGGGAAGAGAGTCATTTGCTGGAGTGATTATTATGTGCCAAGGACTGGGCTGGTTACTTCTCCAGCATCATTTCATTTACTCCTCATAGTCACTCTGTAAAGATGTATAACCCACTTTATAGATAAGGAAACAAAGGTTCAGTGAGATTAATCACCCAAAGCTGGTAGACACTGAAACTTGGATTTTGTGATTCTAAAGTCACTGTTCTTTGCATAAGGTAGGATTAGAAGGTAGAATCACTTAAAGCTCACTTATTATTATGACCAAGAGACACCACATATAAATGTGTGATTTTAGAGTAGCTAGTCAGTAAACATCTGGACCAGGGAACACTGTCTACCCACAAGGACCAAGATTTACTCACCACTGAAAACACATCAGGGCAGAGTTGATGCCCCCACAAATGTTTGCTGTAATAAATGACAAACTGTTATGTTCCATTCTTTGGAGTGTGATTTTCTTTTTTTTTTTAATTTTTAATTTTATATATATTTTACATCATTGTCTACCCTGAGGTTCTTACCACCACCTTATCATCCATGAACCATCCTAATCTTTTGTGCCCATCCCTCCCCCAATTTTACCCTCCCTCCTTGCTTTATGCTTCAGTTCTGTTGACAGTTTTTAATTTTTCTTGACCATTTGTTTGTTTGCTTTCCCTATATCCCTCATATAAGTGAGACCATCCAGTAGTTCTCTTTTTTGTGTTAAATTCTGCTAACATGATTCCTTCTAGCTCCATCCATGTTGTAATGAATGACATAAAATAAGTGTCTTTTTTTTAAGTTGTCTTTTTTGATTGATAAGTAGTACTCCATTGTGTGCATGTACCACAGCTTTCTGCCACATTCGTCTACTTGGGGGCATTAGGGTTGTTTCCATATACTGGCTATTGTAAATAGTGCTGTGATAGCCATCTGAGGACATGTGTCTTTTTTTTTTTTTTTTTTTTTTTTTTTTTTTTTTTTTTTTTTTTTTTTTTTTTTTTTTTTTTTTTTTTTTTTTTTTTTTTTTTTTTTTTTTTTTTTTTTTTTTTTTTTTTTTTTTTTTTTTTTTTTTTTTTTTTTTTTTTTTTTTTTTTTTTTTTTTTTTTTTTTTTTTT
>PVHY01031011.1:0-12958 GCA_004024945.1 Uropsilus gracilis
TAAGTCCACATTCAATTGTTTGAGGGTCCTCCACACAGTCCTCCATAGTGGCTGGACCATTTTGCACTCCCACCAGCAGTGTAAGAGAGTTCCCTTTTCTCCACATCCGCGCCAACATTTGTTGTCTGTTTTATTTATGTGGGCCATTCTTACAGGTGTAAGATGGTATCTCAGTGTGGTTTTAATTTGCATTTCCCTAGTTATTAGTGAGGTGGAGCATAAAAATATGGAACGCTTCACGAATTTGCGTGTCATCCTTGCGCAGGGGCCATGCTAATCTTCTCTGTATCGTTCCAATTTTAGTATATGTGCTGCCGAAGCAAACACCCAAGGGGAATGTTTTTGATAAGAGCTAGAAAATTATCAAATATTGATTGGAGTTGATTCTAACAGTGTTTATTTATCTTAAACTGCACACATATAAGAACACATACATATTAAAAGAATACCTGCCTTGCTCCATCACCAATATCTGCTTGGAAAGAATGATAGGAATTGCCATTTTGATAAAGCTGTTCTGTAGTCCTTCACTTGATATCAAAGTTGATATGGTATAAAGTGCAGTATGGTGAAGTGGGCAGTGCATACTAGGGTGAGAAGAAGGTTGCTGACTTTGCTGACTGGCCTTAGCTTGTGAGAATTTGGTGGCAAAACATAGACAGAATCCTTAGGCCTGTTTACAAATGTGATTTATATTTTCTATAAGAAGTACCATTCATTAATTATTTGATCAAAGAGGTCATGAGATTCACCCCAGTGTAGAAGTAGAAAGCAAAGGCAAAAAGCCTCCAAAAAATGTTTGCTTTGTGAAATGAGTTAAGGGATTAAGAAAAAAATTTTTTTTGAATAATGGGTTTCAAAAGAATTTGATAACAAATTTGATATTCTTGCTTTTATCTTATTTGACATTAGTAAAGACATCAACAGTTGGCCCAGTTTAGTGATCCACACACTTTTTGTTTCATTTTAAACCCAAGCTGGAAGACTGTTATTGTTCTAGATGGTGGCTGGACCATTTTGAATTACTATAAGGATCTGCCTTAGTCCTAAAGTCACTAAGAGGTACAAAAGAACTATTGTGTTGACAACTTTTGAAGTTTTATGGGAATTGCAATACATTAACATTTTCTAAACATTTTATTAGAAAATTTGTATTGTGAAGCTTCTTAAAGACATAGTTTCAAAAACTACTCTAATCTCAATATCTAATGAGTTTTAAATTTACAATAAACTTGTGAAAACAATAAAATTAGAAAACAAATCCATTTGTTAGACTCAAGTGATTTTAAGTAGCTTAAATTTGAATTTTTTTGTGATGATATTCTCTCTTTTGTTTCAACCTCCTCTGTAAGAACTGGTTGAATTATAAGACTGCCCTATCAGATGGCCGGAAGGGATAATAGAGAAAAATTATTCCAAAGTCCTTTATGGAATGTTTAATTACTTTTCTACATTCAAAGGAAAAAAAATTCAGTTTATAAAAATTAATGCTCAAGCCATTGATATTGGGATGTCGTCCCTTCGGTAGAACTTCATATTTGTTAAGTATGCATTTTGTACCAGGTTTGGGTGTGGGGTTCAAGCAGAATTGAAACCAAAACACCAGTAACAAGGCAGGCAGGGATGAGACCATGACCCTGACCAGCAAATCTCAGTTTATTGCCTCTGGAAAACACCACAATACAAGACTCTGTCACTTATTTTATTTTTAAAATAATGATGCATTGTTTAATTAGATTCTGGGTAGGAAATAGAACAGCCATTCGTGAGGGTAATTCCTGGGTGAGATCAGCAAAGAGCGGAGGTTGCCTTGAAGCTGAGTGCGAGCTTTGATTTTTTGGTGTAAGTTGCAGGTCCACTGCTCTCTGATTGACCTTGTGCTGCTTTACTGGCCTGTATTTCTTCTCCGAGTGTATCTCATTTTCCTGGTGTGAGGGCTTGTGAAGATTCTTCTTGAAATCAGCATCAGGCCGGGCGTGGTGACGTGTGTCTGTAATTCAAGTGCTGGGAGGCAAGAGGCCAGGTATTGCTTGGGTTCGCGGGTTTGAGACTACTTTGGGCAACCTAGTGAGACCTGGTCACGAAAAAGCAGCTGGGTGTGGTGGAGGGTGCCTGTAATCCAAGATACCTGGGAGGCTAAGACTGGGGATTGTTTGAGTTCACAGGATCAGGACTATCTCGGATAACATAGCCAAACTTAGTCTCAAAAAAAAAAAAAAAAAAAAAAAAAAAAGAATCAGCATCAGTGAGAGGTCCTGGGAACCTTTCACCATAGACATCAATTTTGGGGAGAGTTGGCAATGACAAGTTTCAGGAGCATGGACGCAGAGAAACTCAACTGAAGGACAGATCCAGTTACAAGTCATGCCCAGGTGCTTCAAGGAAACCACTTTTGTGCCGCTGTGATATCCAGTTAGGGTGGTCAGAACAGACTCAGAACCAATAAGGTTTCTCATTGCTACCTGAACGACTTCTACCTGACTCAACAGCTCTCTAGCCACATCTTCAGGATAATATCTGTTATTATTTAACTTTATGGTGAAGTTGAACTTCCTGGGTACCTTCTTATCACTACCAATTGTTTTTGTGACAGGTTTGTTTTGTTTTGTTTTGTTTTTGTTTTTGTTTTTGAGACTAGGTCTCGCTATTTTTGCCCGTGGAACCGCAGGCTCATGTTGCCCGGGGTACCACAGACTCAAGCAATCCCAAACTTCAGCTTCCCAGGTAGCTGGGATTACAGGCACGCACCACCATGCCCAGCTATTTTTTGGGGACTAGGTCTCGCTGTGTTGCCCCTAGTGGGACTTGAACCGCGATCCCTAGCCCCGGCTGCTTCATAGGCTGAAGCTTATAGGCACAAGCCACCGTGCCCGGCCTGTGACAGTTTTGTGACAGTAGCAAGAAATTTCTCTTCCTTCTTCTTTTCAATTTTGAATTTAGCAGCTAAATGCTTGCTTTCTGCCTTTCTGGAACACATTGTAGATGGATAGTACCTGCCAGTTCCTTTCACTGGGGCATGTTTCAACTGAAGTGGGGATCTTTAGACCTTGGCCAGCTTAGCCTTGCCACCAGCATAATCTTTCTTGGCTTCAGGTACTCTTTGGAAGCTGCCTTCTCAGTTCTTTCATCTGCCATCTTGCAAGATGGGAAAGAGAACTGAGGCCCTTGTTTCTGAGTATCTGTAATTTGAAAAAGATTAAATCCTCTTCCATCTATTTGTTTTATTTCCATTTAAAGAATCTAAACATTTAGTTAAATAGTATGTGGGTAAGAAGTGGCTATGAATATATGTTCAAATATAGCAGACTGATTAGCTCATCTTATCAAGGTGTTTATTAAGCATTCTGTAACGTATTGATTGGTTTGATAGAAAATACAGTAGAGATCATCCTTGATCAAGCATTGGAAGAGAATTTTGTTTGTGCTTTGGCAGCAGTGGCTGGGTTGGTATTTGCTAAGTTAGCTAATTCCTTTTCCATTTGATCAGGGTTCAATTAGTCAGAAAAATTTAAGTATACTCATGCCTATGTTGACTTACATTTAGATCTTGATTTTAGAATTCTTTTTGTTTTCTGAGAATTTAGTCACTTTATTCTTCATACAATAGAGCATGAATGCAGAGTTCTTTTGTATCATATAGATGTTTAAAAACATTTATAAAAGCTTATACCATCCCCACATTAAATTTATATTATTCAGCTGCACGGGCTTAATAAATCTGATTTCAGATTTTATAATTTCAAGTTTCAAAATTTATAAATCTGAAACTTAAAATTGTCCTGTATAGTCTTATAGTTAATATTTGACAGTTGCCAACTTCATTCCATTTATCTAAAGTGTTCTAAATTTTGTATTTGTTCTCATTGACACCAATGAAAATAGTAAAATATTTATGAAAACTTAAAAGATAATATAAACTTTTCTTCTTATACCTTCAAAATAACAATAAGATATGTGATGTTGGAAATCCATATATATATCACATTATACATTTAGTTTCTAACAATAATATCTGAAGGCATTGAGGTATTGTGGTAATTTCACTATTTATCAGATATCAGTTTAATAAATCTAGAAACAAGTGCATGAGTAAACTGACATCAATATATCATTAAAAGATTAGATAGCAAAAAAAAAAATAAAGTGTTCTTCTATAATCTTATACATGCTTTGCACCTTTAATCTGAGTCTCTCACTAACTGTGTTCAAACCAGTCTAGCCTCCACAGCTGTTCATCAGATCTCTTGTATGACACAGGCAGGACATGGTTGGTGATAAGAAGAGCAAGGGAAAAGTCCATGGTCACATGGATGACAGCAATATAATGTGATAAGAGTCATCGTATTACATACGACTCCAAATAAATCATTTTAGGAGACTTTGTAAGTGATAGTAGTTTGAGAAAAACTATTCATCAGGAGTTATATGCCTCTTTTTATACTATTTTCAAAGGGCTATGCATAGTCTTCATTTGTCATCTTACTGTTTGGCCGTAACCAGATGACAGTTTGACTAGAACAAAAGTATTAAAAGTGAAAGGGAACTCTGCTGCCGTGCTGTTCTGGGGCAGAGCAGGTGGGTCTTGCTCCGTTCTCCATAGGTATCCCCTCTTTAGTACAATGGTGTTTGCAGACATTTCTGGGTCACCAGCAGCTGGATTTGGGAGAGGAAAGATGAAAATCTGGAATATAATGGAGAATTTTGCTCTAGAGGAAGCCGACTCTTGAGAAACGAGTCAGGAACTTTTGTTTGAACTTCCAGTTTTAATTTGGGGCAATGTTTTGGGCTAATGGCACAACAAGAGCTGCCTGCCAGACTCTTTTTTTTTTCTTTTAATCAATCAGACACATTGTTTGCTCCTCTGAGTTTGATAGACATGTTGTAATAAGGTCCTGAACTGCTCACTACCTCTTTATGTACCTTCTGTCTAAAGGCTTGTTGCTATTGTGACCTATATTCATGGAACCACAAACAATGGGTTTAACCATTAACTTTCAAAGCACCTTTAAATGAATTCTTTTATAAAATGAGAATTATATTGGCCTTCCCTGGTTGCTTATAGGAAAAAAGAAAAGGATTCCGGTTGAACTAGTTTATTAAGAAACTGGGAGTTGATGGTCAGGATGCCCCCAGACCAGCAGATAATTTGCCTTGACCCGCCAAGTCAGATAACACAGTTTAACTGACATTCCAGTCTCTCTGAAAAACACAGTGCTTTCTAAAGTTGGTTTGGCTGATAATAAAATTGAATTGTGGCAGTATCTTGTATTCATTAAGCCACACCCACTAAATTTATGCCAATACTTAGTGTCTGTTTAGGCATGGTTTGATGTGAGGTATCTATTTTCAGGGTTCTTCCTGGAGGACCTTGAAAAAGTTACAAGCTATAAAGGATACTTAGTTTCTCAAAAGATATAAAAGGCATCTGAGAGTAGCTGAAATTCTGTTCATCTTTGATTCATGAGTATCGGTTTGACTTTCTCTTCTATTTTTAATTGAGCAACAGTTTGAGAAAGAAGGCATCTTTCAGCAAATGATATAATCTGATAGTGCCTAGGTACTTAATTTTATTATTGCATGCAAAATAAAGGGACCATCCACTGGAGTAGTATAACTGACCTATTTGGATGGTTCATAAAGTACCATTAGTAACGGTGCCATTTTTGGGGGGTGACGGGGGAAGGTCTTCCACATGTTCTTTTTTTTTTAAGTGGGATTCAGTTGCTCCATGCTGATTTCTATCCCTGGAACTTCTTTTATAGTGTACACTTCCCCCAATAACATTAGGAAAGACTTTTTATGTTTTTCTGATAGATTAATTCTTTTTTTAAAAAGCCTATCTCTAAGTTGGTTTAACCTAGTGGCCCACTTTTCAGGTCAAGAAATAGAAACAGTGAGATAAGGGATAGGTTCATAGAGATCCAGGAGTCAACAAGTCACAATATCTTGGTTCCCCTTCTGATTTCACTCTGACTCATTCATTAGGTAGTGCTGGAATAATTGCTCAGAGATCAAATCTCTGATTCACAAACACTGGAACTGCTTTTGATTAAATTATTCAATCTGCTTCTTCTAGCAATTAATTCCATGATGTGCCAGGTTTTTGTTGTTGGCATTTTGTATTGTTATTTACCGCTCCTCCTTCTGCTATTTGTTTTTGCATATTTACAACGAAATTCCTTAAACCTTTGGCATTTGTGACTCTCTCAAGGAAAGGAACTGGGGTCTATAGTTTTGGTTTTTTTTTTTTTTAGTTTTTTAGATTGCAGTGTGCTGCCCCGGGTAGTCTGGATCCCAGACTCGTGATCCCTAGCCTGAGCCTCTCAGGTAGCTGGGATTAGAGGCATGCACCACCACGCCCAGATATTTTTTAGAGCCTAGGTCTCACTATGTTGCCTGGGGTAGTCTCAAATCCGCGGAATCAAGCAATCCCTGGCCCCAGCCTCCCAGCACTTGGATTACAGGTGCACGCCACCACACCCAGCCTGGGTCTGTAGCTCTCTGCAGTATCAAATGCATAGCACTGGACTTTGAATAGCACTTGTCTGTCATTCTTTGCTAGTATTAATTGACACACCAAGTTCATCTGGCTAGTTAGTATTAAAGTCAAAAAAATAGTGACTACACAGTCAAGGATAGAAAATGCTGCTTATCTGAGGTTTCTCTCATCCATCCACCACTGTGCGTGCAATTTTCTGTTTTGGAGTTAACAAATCAGTTCCATCAGGACCTTTTCATAAGGCAAGGGTACACATTCAGCTCATCATGATTTTAGTACATGCTGGCCCTTTCCTTGCTGTTGCTCCTTGTGAGAGTAGACATTTCTCAAGCATTACTATATGAAGCACATAGTTCATCATGTTAAACTGTGACGAGACAAGGCCATGGTCTGGCCATGTGGCTCTCTGACTATGATCATGGGTACTATGGTGGGTGCCTTCCCCCCCTCCAATCTGAATCCCAGGAGACACCGGACTTGAACCGCCTGACATCATCAAAGCTCCTCCTGGTGGTACTGAGACATAGGCCTCTGTGTAGGTTGCCTAGGCAGCAGCAGACCCCCGTGGTAGACCAGCAAGCACTGAGGATGTGGGTTCTAGCTGGGACCACACAGCTGCGCCGGGGTGCAGATTCCAGTGCAGGTCCATGAAGGTGCTAGCCGGCAGCAGCTGCCCACAGGACTCCATACCAGCCTCCTGAGCTGCGGGTACTGTGCCGCTGGGAGGTAAGGTGCTTGCAAATCCTGCAACCAGGAAGGTCTCCATAAAGGGATGGAATGGTGCAGGGAGGACGACTGATACAGGAAAACCTATCAACAGTGCAGGGTGGGCGCTTCTTACACTACGTGGGGCCTGCTCTCAGCTGGTATGCAAAGAAGCAGATCTTGGACCCAGAGGAGAGGATTTGAGTGCAGAACTGTTGACCAGTAGTAAGACAGATTTGTCTCTTTGGGGAAGAGAGCCTGGCACGACTGTGACTGTCAGCATCTACTTATCCAGTTGAGGATCCAGTCAGATTGTCGTGCTTTACACCCAGTGGCACCTGAGTGTACCCAGCAGCAGGGTAAACAATGTTGTGGACGACATTGCAGTGTCTGCTCTGTGCCTCTTGAGCCTTGGCGTGGGCACACGCAGTTCTTTTTTTTTTTTTTGAGACTAGGTCTTGCTATTTTTGTCCATGGAACCGCAGGTTCTTGTTGCCTGGGGTACCATGGACTCAAGCAATCCCCAGCCTCAGCTTCCCAGGTAGCTGGGATTACAGGCACGTGCCACCACGTCCAGCTATTTTTTGGGAACTAGGTCTCGCTACAGGCCCCAGGTGGAACTCAAACCGCAATCCCTAGCCCCGGCCGCTTCATAGGCTGAAGCTTACAGGCACGAGCCACCGTGCCTGACTGGCACAAGCAATTCTAAGGAGGCCACTGTGGAGTCCGTGCCCCAGAGTGAGTGTCCAGGGCCCACCACCCTAGCTGAGGGCCATTCCTGCAGATCAGCTATTTTTTTAAATTAATTTATTTTTATTCTTTAAATCACAACTTCAGTAATTGGTTTTTGGGATACCTCCCCCTCCCTTTGATACCCCTCCATTCACCCTAACACCTCTTTTTGTTGTTTGCTAGTCTGTGTTAAGTCCATTAGTCTCTTTCTTTCCTGTGGCAGTGTGCTTTTATTGGGTGAGGGACTGCGTTCTTGGGACCAGGTGGACCATGCTGGTAGGTTTTCAGTGTTAACCTTGCGTTGGGCAGTCAGTCTATATTTATTTGTGGTCTGTCCATGTTTTCTCATTGCCGGCTGCCATCTCCACTGCCTTCTCTGTTGTCTTGCTGTTTTGCCTTATTGTTCTGGCCTCAGGTTTAGGGGGTCTCACCCCAGCCATTGTCGGTGAAGTCTCTCCGTGGATTCAGGCACCTGTGATGGCCATGGTAGGTCATCTCCTCCGCCTCAGTTTGCAACTTTGCTGTGGGGCCGATGCCCCCACACTTTGGCCTTCCTCACCTCTCCCATGGGGTGTCTTGTTCTCCCAGAAGGTAGCTCCAAAATGAGATCTTGGCTCTTTCAGAACTGGTGAGTGCACAGGTGCACTTCATGACATTGTTTTTCTATAGTTGTTTCTCTGGTCTCGCACTGGTACTGGTTCTCCACTCGCACTGGTTCTGTCGATAGTCCATCTCCTGTGTCCAACTCAGGCTTGTTGGCTGGATTTTACCTGGTCCCTCACGCATTCTATCATGGAGTTTGCATTATTTGTGTTCTTCCTCCTCTTGAAGATTAGCTGGGGTGAGAGTGGAGTGGAAGGGGCATCTCCTTCCCCCCCTTCCATATCGCCCTGTGTGGGGGTGGAGCATGGACGGTTAGGCTTGTGTCTCCAGCCACCCTTGGGCTAAAGTCTGGGGGAAATATGCCCAGGCTAATCTGGGCTGCTGATGGCTGCCCAGTGCAACCATCCACTGATGGAAGGGGCTAAAACCCCACCCGGGCCCCCTCCCAGCTCTCCAGGTGCGAGGTGCTTACCCAGGGGTCATTGCCATCCTTGCTCCCCACTGGCAAAGGAGCTCCATGACCCAGACCCTACATGGGCAGACAGCCAATGAGGTTGTCTGCTGATGGGCAGGACTCTGGGCCCTGCCCTGCCCCATGTTGGTTCCTCCCTGCGTGGGGGTATCCTGGCTTGCTAGGCATGGTCCCCTGTCCCCCTTGGGCTAGGGGCTGGGGGAAACATGCCTTAGCTGATCCGGGCTGCAGATGGCTGCCCATCTGCTGGTGGATGGGGCTAAATCCCCACCCGGGCCCCCCTCCTGGGCTCCCCAGGCATGAGGGGCTTACCCAGGAGTCCTTGCTGCCCTTGCTCCCTGTTGGGAAAGGAGCTCCAGCATCCCAGGACCCTGAGGCTGCCTGCTGGCAGGTAGGGCTTTGGGCATTGCCCAGCTCCCATGCAGGTTCTTCCCGGCGAGGGGGCCAGCCTGGATGGCTGGGCATACATCCCCTGATCCCCTTGAGCTGGGGGCTGGAGGAAAATGCCTTAGCCAATTCGGGCTGCAGATGGCTGCCCCATGCAACCATCCGCTGGTGGGTGGGGCTAAAACCCCACCCAGACACCCTTCTGGGCTCTTCAGGCCTGAGGGGCCAATCCAGGGGTCATTGCTGCCTTAGCTTCACCTGGTAAAGGAGCTCCAGTGGCCCAGGACCCCAGGTGGGCAGATAGCCCATGAGGCTGTCCTGCAGATCAGCTTTATTGTGTTCTCCAGGAGCTGCCCAGGCTTCTCATTAACCAATGGTTTCTGTTCTCTGGCATCCCAGGAACTTTAGGAACAGGTCTATTTTGCTAGGCTCTAGCCTCAGCTTTCAAATACTTCTAGAAGAAAGTTTCTCTTTCAGATAGACTGAAGGCTGCTGTTACTGCTCTAGGGCATATTTCTAC
This sequence comes from Uropsilus gracilis, assembly GCA_004024945.1. Classification (NCBI taxonomy): domain Eukaryota; kingdom Metazoa; phylum Chordata; class Mammalia; order Eulipotyphla; family Talpidae; genus Uropsilus; species Uropsilus gracilis. The sequence goes on from PVHY01031011.1 coordinate 9,919, forward strand.
TAAAAGACTCACAGGTGAGCTCAGGAGACTGCTCCTAACCACAGGACTCCTAGCTTTTCTTCCAGATGCTTCCCCCATGCCCCTCCTCCTACCTACCAGCCATTCATCTCTTACCCCCTTCTCCATCCTCCCAGTGCCCCCTAGTACCCTCTGCCTTAGTCTCTGTTTTTGCTTCAGAGACTTTATCTGTTCCTTCATGGACATCCTCAACATGCCTTTTACCAGGCCTGGTAAAGTTCTAGCCACTTTGGATGGTGAACTTAACCTCCTGAAACGGCAAGGCTAAGACCAGGTCTCCAGCTAAAAATCAGTTGGAGATAGGCAGTTCTGAAAACTTAGGTAATCCCTTAAGCCTCCAACCTTGATCCTCCAGGACTCTTGTGATTGTGTGGTGTTTCACATAATTTAATTTTTATTTTTTCAGACATTGAGAGACTAATGTATCAGCAGCATCTGTCTGATTCACACATCTCCACATCCCTATGAGGCAAGTAACACTAGTTTGTGTTATATATGATGAAACTAACTGAAATTCAGAGATGTTAAGTATCTTCTCCAAGGTCACATAGCTAGTAAATGACAGAATCTGGAACTCAGTGGTCTAATTCCAGGACCCGAGCCACACTTGCTCAAAAGAGTCATATTTTGGAGAGGAAGCTGAAGGTGAAGATGAGACTTACCCTACTCTTGATTTCTTTAGATTTTTGTCTAAGACAGGGTCTCCAAGGCATATTTCCTTAGCGTCAGCCTTAAGAAACAGCATTTGGAACATCGTAGTGAGGGGAAAGTCAGGTCTTTCTCTAACATTTATGTATGTATGTATGTATGTATGTATGTATGTATGTATGTATGTATGTATGTATGTATGCATCTATCTACCCATCTACCCATCTACCCATCTACCCATCTACCCATCTACCCATCTACCCATCTATCCATCCATCCATCCATCCATCCATCCATCCATCCATCCATCCATCCATCCATCCATCCATCCATCCATCCATCCATCCATCCATCCATCCATCCATCCATCCATCTATGTATCGGAGACTAGGTCTCGCTATGTTGCCTGGGGTAACCCTGATTCCATGGACTCTCAAGCGATCTCCAGCCTCAGCCTTCCAGATAGCTGGGTTTACAGGTGCCCATCACTGTGCCCAGCTGCTTTTTCAAGACCTGTTCTCACTGTGTGCCCAGGGTAGTCTCAAACCTGTGAAATAAAGTGATCCTGGGCCTCTTGCCACCCAGCAGCACTTGGATTAAAAGGCAGGAGCCACCACGTCCAGCTTTGGAACATATTTTTTATTAGCAACAAAGCTTTTGTTTGAAGTCTTGACTTACAGGAGGAGATTATGAGAGCATAGTTTCCCAGTAGAAATGGAAAGCAAAAGACAAAAGGAGGTAAATGAAGAACAGCAAACATAAAACCATTTCCAAGTTATGGAACTTCTGGGTATGGAAGTAGCCCCTGTTGTGAGGTGGGAAAGGAAGGAACAGTGCTTGGCCCACTCACTACTCAGTTACTATTCAGCTGTATCATGTAATAAGTAATAACCAAAGAACTTGCCAATTGAATCAGGTCTTTGGATTTCCAATCCCCTCTTCTTATTTCATTTTGCTTCCTTTTCCTATAAAGAAGTCCAACTTAAGACAGGTAGGGAAAATTCACTCATTTACTCTAGGTTTTTACTTAAAGTCACACCTATTTGATCTGAACAAAATCTTGGAGGTGGACTTGACTTACTATTCTTTCTACATATGTGAGGAAACAAATCACAGAATTAGAGTGAACCACAAAAAATGCCTACCCAGTTAGTATCTGAACTGTAACTAAACCCAAGCCCCCAACCTCCCATTAAAATGCCTTCAAAAGGTAGTAAAGAGGATTAAGGTTAGCAAGTTTGTGCTACCTCTTTTGGGACAGAAATTTCCACTTTAACTGTTCTTTTAACATGAATCCACTTCCTGCTAGCTTTATAGTATAGCTGCTTACCAGTGTTTCCATGCTGAGTGTTTCCCTGCCTCCTTGAGGTTTGCCATGACCACTTGAGGTTTGCCTTCACCACCTATGCCAATAAAAATCAGAACATAACCCCATTGTAAGTTGAGGGAGGTCTATAATAGCTCATTGAGCACAAAGACTTTTTGTCTTTTTTTTTTATTCCCTTTTTCTTTATTTATATATAAATTTCACAACTTTGTAATCTCAAGGGTTTGCCTCCCCCCTCCCCTCCCTTCCCCCCCTTTCCCTCCTGTTCATAGTTGTGCGCTTCATTTTGGTGCTTCGCTTGTTTTGACTTTCTTCAAGGCTTTTATTTATTTTATTTTTTTTCACTATATCCCATACATTAGTGAAACCATTTGGTTTCTGCCTTTTTCTTTATGGCTTGTTTCAGCTAATATGATTTCTTCTAAATGCATCCATGTTGTTATGAAGTCATCAAATTTATCATTTTTAATTGATGAGTAATATTCCATCGTGTATATATACCACAATTTTTTCATCCAGTCCTCTGTTTTGGGGCATTTAGGTTGTTTCCATGACCTTGCAATTATAAATTGTGCTGCAGTAAACATACGGGTACAGGTGTCCTTTTGTACCCACATTGAGGTCTCTTTAGGGTAGATTCCCAGAAGAGCAATTACTGGGTCAAATGGTAGTTCCATTTTCATTAGCTTGAGGGTCCTCCACACCCCTTTCCATAGTGGTTGAACTAGTTTACATTGCCACCAGCAGTGTAGTAGTGTTCCTTTCTCTCCACATCCTCGCCAGCAATTTGTGTTGCCTGTTCTTTGGATGTGGGCTATTCTTACTGGTGTAAGGTGGTATCTCATTGTGGTTTGATTTGCATTTCCCTTATTACTAGCGATGTTGAGCAGTTTTTCATGTGCCTGTTGGCCATTTGTATTTCCTCTTTGGAGAAGTGTCTTTTTAGTTCTTCTCCCCATTTTTTGATTGGGCTTTTTGTTTTGCTTTTGTTTAGTTGTGTGAGTTCCTTGTGGATCTTCGTTATTAAACCCTTATCACTCATGTGGA
>PVHY01031012.1:0-12967 GCA_004024945.1 Uropsilus gracilis
GTATACAAAGATTAAAATAGTACCAACTCTTTTCTCTGATCATAAAGGCATTAAACTAGAAATCAATAATGAAAAGAAAGCAAGAAGAAAGTCCAACACATGGAGACTGAACAACATGTTACTAAATGAAGACTGGGTAACTGAGGAAATTAAGGAAGAAATTAAAACCTTCTTTGAAACAAATGACAAAGAAGACACATCATTCCAAAACGTCTGGGACTCAGCAAAAGCATTTTTAAGCGAAAGGTTCATAGCAATACAGGCTCATATCAAAAAACAAGAAAACAACCAAAGAAATAACCTAATCTCCCAACTCAATGAGCTAGAAAAAGAACAACAAAGAAACCCCAAGCCCCGCAGAAGACAATAAATAATAAAAATAAGAGCAGAAATAAATAATCTAGATAGCAAAAAGACTATTGAGAAAATCAACAAAACCAAAAGTTGGTTCTTTGAAAATATAAATAAAACTGATAAACCCCTTGCAAACCTCACAAAGAAAAGAAAACACTCAAATAAGCAGGATTACAAATGAAAGAGGAGAAATTACAACAGACACATCAGAAATCCAAAGGATAATCAGAGATTACTACGAACACCTGTATGCAAACAAATACAACAACCTGGATGAGATGGACAAATTCCTGGAAAGATATAACCATCTAAAATTAAACGAAGAAGTAGAGAACTTAAACAAACCAATCACTAGCAGCGAGATTGAAGCAGTCATCAAAACTCTACCTGAAAACAAAAGCCCAGGACCAGATGGTTTCACAAATGAATTCTACCAGACATTCAAAGACGTAATAATGCAAACGTAATAATGCCGGCACTACTAACACTTTTCCAAAAAATTGAGAAAGAAGGAAAACTTCCAAACACATTCTATGAAGCAAACATCACTCTCATACCAAAAGCAAATAAAGACAGCACAAAGAAAGAAAACTATAGACCAATTTCCCTAATGAACATGGATGCAAAAATTTTAAACAAAATCTTAGCAAACCGAATCCAACGATGTATAAAAAGCATTATTCACCATGACCAAGTGGGATTTATCCCAGGAGCACAGGGATGGTTCAACATTTGAAAATCAATTAACATAATCCACCACATCAATAAGGAGAAAACCAAAAACTATATGGTCATATCAATAGATGCAGAGAAAGCATTTGATAAAGTTCAACACCCATTTATGATAAAAGTTCTTGAAAATTTGGTGATAGAAGGAACATATCTCAACATAATAAAAGCCATCTATGACAAACCTACAGCAAACATCATCTTAAATGGAGAAAAACTTAAATCATTCCAATTAAGATCCGGAACCAGGCAAGGATGCCCGCTCTCTCCACTACTTTTCAACATTGTACTGGAAGTTCTAGCAAGGGCAATAAGACAAGAGAAAGACATAAAAGGAGTGCAGATAGGGAAAGAAGAAATTTCAGTCTTAATCATTCTTCTCCTGGAAGGTTGCGGTTATCAAACACCAAAAACACTGTTTGACTCTTTTACTTATTATCACATAATGATTTCCTTCTGATGGTTTTATGCTGCAGTTTGGTTGCTTGCACATCTGTCATCAGCATCCATATTGTTTACCTGATAGATTAAGTTCAGGTTCCTAGAGAAAACAGAACACCCCCTCCACACACACACACACACACACACACACACACAAACACACACACACTCACACATACACCCATTTTTCTTACCCAAGTTACCCAAAGCAACTTGCATATAAGATGCTCATATAATCTGGAAATGATAGCATTTTATTACTATTATTATTATCATTATTATTATCATTATTATTTAGAGTTTGACTACTCTGATGATGTCAGGCTTAATGGTCTAATTTTTGAACTCTGTGGAATCTCTCTACACACATGCACACAGGCTTACACACACATGAAACACACACATGCAGGTATTACTGTCTTCAGATAATTCAGAACACTATTCATTTATCCTAAATTAAATGATTTATTCTATTTTTGCTGTATTTAAAAAGGATGCCCCATATTTTTTACTGCAGGAAAGCATTCTGTTTTAAATTGAACATTGTAATAAATATATAGTTCATAAATAAACATGGAAATCATGCTATTTTCCACAGATTTTCATTAGCAATATGCCCAGTAATCTACATAACAAAACTACAAAATTGGAGCACAAGGGATGCATGGAAACATAGACTCTTCAGAAAAAGAACCGCAGAAGACTTCAAATGCCAGATGTGTAAGTTAAATTCTGAAAGATGCACAAGAATTAGACAAGGCTAAAAGAATACTTAAAATGGAATCATCACCTTTCATGAGAAAGGCTTTCTGGTGTCAAAGTCCCAAGATCCAGCTGATTTTGCAGCCTCTCCTGTTCTTGAATGGTATGTGCAGGCAGTCTTCACACAGTTCCCACCTCCTTGTCACTCAGTGCCCAGTTTGCACATCGCCTCACTCCCCAAACACACAGTATTTCTCACAGACTAAGCAAGTCTCTGACTCAGCACCTAGTATTATTCTTCCTTTCTTACCCAGATCACTAGCTGCTAGCTCAGAGCATTTTTCCCCATAAACTGCATTTCAAAGATAAAATATATGTGGTATTTTGCCCCTTTAATTCAAAATAGAAGCAATGTTAGGGAAATACATAATAAAATATAAAGTAATTAAAATACAATAATGAAAAATAATAAAATATAAAATGAATAGTGAAGACCAATACCCTATTTTCAGTCCTACCCCTACAAGTCAGTCTCTTAGCTTCATGATTTGGATTGGTTAAATCTTGAGAATCACATGACTTCAGAATTAAACCAGATCTGAACAAGAAATACTTGATTACAGCTCTGTTTTTCCATCACTGGTAAGTCACTTGGCTCTACCTGAGAGAGTTATGTGGATTTCTGTCTCATTAAATAAATTAGAAATTGAGGGTCCCACCCACTAGCAGGCAGTCACCTGTGGGGACAGAGTGGGGGTTATGGTGGCCCCACCCACCAGCGGGTGGCTGCTTCACAGGGCAGCCATCTGCAGCCCAGATCGGCAGAGCCATGTTGCCCTCTGCTCCTAGCCCAAGGGGATCATGGAGAGGCACAGGCTCAGCCATCAGGGCCCAACCCCACGCAGGGAATTACCGGCATGCGGGCACTCCAGCTAAACTTCAGAAGATCAAGATCAAAGGCAACACAAACCCCATCGTAGAACACAGCAGATGAACAACCGAGAGAATCAGCGCATGCGAGATAAGAGAAACAACTGTAGAGACATGATGTCAACATGCGCACTTATGCGCTCACTGGGCCTGAAAGACCTGGGACCTCATTTCAGAGATGCCTTCTGGGAGAGCAACACCCCCTTCCCACACTAAAGGAGAAAAGAGAAAGAACAAAGATGAGGTAATCGGCCCCACATCAAAACTGTAAACTGAGGCAGAGGAGATGATCTACAAAGGTCATTCGCAGACACCTGTATTCACAGAGGAACTTCTTCACCGACACTGGCTGGAGGCGAGAACCCCTAAATCTGACACCAGAGCCATAGGTAAAGCAGCAAAGCAGCAGAGATGGGATTGGAGAAGATGGCCTGCAGCAAGAAAACATGGACAGATTACAAATGAATACAGTCTGCCCGCCCAATGCATACTTAAGACTTAAAACCTACCAGCACAGTTCACCTGGTTCCAACAACATAGTCCCTCACCCAGTGAAAGGATACTGCCGAAGGAAAAAGGAGAGACTAATGGACTTAGCACAACTAGTAAACAACAAAGAGTGGGACTTGAGAGAATGGAAGGGGCACCAGAGGGATGAAGGAGTGGGAGATATCCCCCCCAAAAAAAAAACATTTACAGATGTTGTGATCTAAAGAACACAATAAATAATATTAAAAAATAAATTAGAAATTATCAAAGATATTCCTATACTAGACAAAAAGGTCTTCAAACTCATGACCAGTGTATATTTGAAAGGCTGCTTACTTCTCATTAGAAGTTAAACGGAAATTAGAAGATTCTGATTAATGGGTATTGTTCTTTGAAAATCATATCAATTTCTTAAAGCCTTTCCAGAAATTATCGAGAATCTACAAATCTACAAGAAATGCAACTGGATATAATAAGGAGACCATCGAGTCTTCCATATAAACATACACCACAGAAATCCCTCTAGTGAATGACCATCCTCAATTGAGCTTTATTTAAAATAAGGGACAACCTGGTGCTTAATCCCCCCTCACCAAGTGACCAATGTGAACCTGAATTCATGAAATATAACTTTCATCAAATCTCATGAAACTGTTTGAGAAACAACTGTTTGTTGCTTAGAATAGAACATTTTGAAGAAGAACCACTGGTCCCCTCATTATAGAAATAAAGGGGAAAATCTATCTCTAGAGAGATTTTAATCATATCATTACTTTAAGAACCTAAGATAGGATCTGGGATGCAGAACTTTAGAATACTTGAAGTAAGAACCTCCAAAAATTCATATTTTCATACACTGGCAAAAAATTATCAGAGTTATTTCTGTCCTAAAACATAATACCCAAAAGAGCAAAAACTGAAAGAACCTAGAGCAATTCCATAAAAAAAAAATACTTACGGATCTTAAGACATAGGTGTTAGCATCTGGTAGAAAAAAATGTGCTCCCACCCCCCCAGCTCAGCAAAGATAGATTTGGAACAAAATTGATCCAACTGACACTTGAGTATAACAGGCCTCCAATGAGAACAGAACTCATATTCTATTTAGTTGGATAACTACCTGTAAGATATTTATCAAATGTATCAAACATATTATGCCACAATAAAGGTTTGAACCCATTTCAAAAGGTGAAAACATTGTGAGCATGTTATATGACCACAGAGGAATGAACGGAAATTTAAACATAGAAAGATAACAAGAAAACCCAAAGAGTTTTCAAATTAAGCAATATATTCTAAGAAACCAATGATCTAAGAAAAAAAAAATAATTGAACTTGAATAGCATTTTGAACTAAATGATTATGGAAATACATCATATCAAAACTTGTATAATTTAACTAAAACTGCTTAGGAATAAAATAAGGGCACAATGGTAGATCCTGACAAAATTCAAAGAACAGTCAGTTGGATTGTGTTCTTTCCCAAACAATATTGAAATGCTAACTCTCAGTGATTGTAAATATGACCTTAAGTAGAGGTCTTGTTAAATGTAGTTGGAATATGGTCATATGGGTTTAAGTGATGAGCCTTAACCCAATAGGGTCAAATATCCCTATGGAAAGGGAGGGATTTAAAGAAATGAGAAACTCAGGGGAAGAGACCATCATGTAACAATGGGAGCAGGGAGAAGGGTGATGCTAGAAAAGGCTATAGGAGGAATTCTCTTATGGAGCCCTTGACCAACACATCATCTTACTTACATTTTGATTTCTTAATTTTTGATTTGGAGTCTCCGAAACTTTGAGAGAACAACTTTCTGTGATTCAAGGAAAATGATTTCATTAAAATGAACATTTTTTAGAACTCTGGACATTTACCAAGGATTTATAGTCCTCTTGTGAGCATTTATGGAAAAAGTACTGTATCTTTAAGATACACTAGGTAAATGGTGCCATTTTAATTTTCCCTTATCCTGCACCATCTTCTCAGTGCTGAGGTTCTTTTCAAAAAGGTTCTTTGCAATCACAGTGATTGTGGAAAAAACATTGTAGCAGTCACTGAAGTGGGAAAATGGACTTGAATCTCCCCAAAAAGCCTGTTACCAGTCAACTTTCACAATCTGACAAATCTGTCAGCTCTGTGGAGACATTCCGTTTGCAGGATCATCATTATTTGACTTGTCTCAGATATACTTTAGTTGGAAGGGCTTCAACCCCAAGGCATTTGTCAAAACCAATAAGCAGCAATTGTTGAAATCATAACTACCTGAAGTGGGAAAACTAGTTCTTAAAAAAAGAAGCAGCAAACACCATAAAGGAGGTTCTGGTGAATCAGGCATCCCTCAGGTACTTTTCAATGCTCCAAAAAATTCCTGAGAAAATAGGGAGCCACATGAATGTGTGGGTTTGAGGACATAGCTGAGGAAGACCTGGGAAGGGTTGAAATATCCCATTGTGACTGATAGTGAGTTACTGAAGAACTGAAAGCTAAGACAGGTATGGAAGTTAAGGATGGAGGTAAAAGCTGGATATTAAGGATGGAGTTCCAGAACCAACATGTAAACAGAGTTGATGAGTGGAAGCAAAAGTATTTCAAAGTTGAGCAGTGATTTGAGTGATCACCCAGGAGGAAAAACAACTGTTAAAAGAAGTAGGTCAGGAACAACTTGAAACAAATATCCACCTAAATGAATAGTGCTAGCATGATTTATCTGAGTCTAGGAGAGAGTTTTCAGGAAGTCTAAAATGAAAAGAGAACAGCATAGGTCTTAAATAGAGGGATGGGGACACAGGGAATTATGTAGATGATAGAAATGAGAAAAGAGGGAACAAGAAAGAAGAACCAGTCATGAAAGAAGAGTAAAGCTATAGGAGCCATCTTGTAAGACAATTGAAGAAAGGACAACAAGGAGAAAAGAATTATCAAACATGACAAATACAGCTGACAAGTCAAAAATGAAGGAGTGAGAAAACAAGTCAAAAGAGGGAAAAATCAATGACTTAGGAATATTAAATTTCTTAAAATCACTAAAGAGGCACACAAGAGTCTGAAAATGATGTCTCCACTGAGATGAATAATAATTAAATTTACATTAAAATTCTTTGTAAATAATACAACTAAACTCAGTTTAATCTCAACAACAGACTTTTCCTAGAGTTCCCAGCAACATTTTCCTTTTAGTGTGAATTCAATCATCAAATGTAAAATGAATTCATTTCCCAAAAGAGAATTTTTAAACTTGATAAACATGTGCCCAACTATTCTATGTAGTGTCTCTACAAAGAAAATCACATAAGGTATTTCAACAGAAAGTAATTTATAGAGAGAATTACAGTTCCATTAATATTGGAGATTTTGCTATCTAAATACAGAAAGTGGATTATGACAGAAATACCTGGAAGAAAGAACTGGAAGATTACTTAAAAGGAACAAAAGGAATATACTGGAATTCTCCAGGCCTAGAAGAGACCCCCATAGAGTTTGTGTTTAGAGTAAAAAGTTGGTTCTAACACACTGGACTGGTTCTGTGGGTAATGCAAGAAATGATGGCTACATACTGTCAGTGGGAAGGTCAGGTTCTCCCTCCTTAAAGATGATAGCCTCACTGGCACTAGAGCAAATGATGAGGCTTAAAAACATATATATTTAAAATCAGAAAGCATGACACATCAAAACTCCATGAGAGAAGAGTAAGCTATAGGTGTCATCTTGGAGTTATCAAATAATAGAGCTATTGAAAACTATTATATTAACCACATATACAATTGATATCAGTAGAAATGAAATCAGGCCAAAATATGGCAGAAGCCTTCAACCAAAAAGTCGCATTTAAAATGTGGCTTCTAGCACCCACATTCCCTCAGATTCATACCAACCACACCTAGCAGTTTTCAGTCAAAATGCAATTTAAAACAACAGGGTTTTATTTACAGGGAAAATTAACAGAGAAAACAAGAAGTCCTTACATCCACAAGTGACCACAAGTGACCTTACCCCAGTCACCATTTTTAGTTCCAAAAGACCCAGAGACACATGTTCATGATGGTGCCACTTTGCCCTCCCCTGCCCCTAAACCTGAGGCAGGCACTCTCCAGAGTTCAGCCCTTTTTTTCAGCATCTTCTCTTTGCTTCTTCGCTCTCTAGTGTTCCAAACTGCTCTGCTTCTCCAAGGCTCTTCAAACCTCTTTAACAAAGGCTGATGCAAAAATCAGCTTTCCCAATCCCTGGCTATCTCCAGGTACCAGCTTCTCATGCCACCTTGCAGCGACTCCAGACTCTCCACACCAAACACTCTTCTACCAGCCACCATGACTCCTCGCCACCACCAACTCACACTTCCCGGGAGCTTCTGCCCAGCCTGGTCACTCTGGCCCACCATTCTCATGCCTCTTGTCTCCCCAGAAGTCTCTCCCTCTCAGTCACTGTTCCTTTCCTTTTATATCTCTTTTTTTTCCCTCCTAAAAGCCAAAGGTTCTTCATCCTCTTAGTGATACATACACCCTCTTAGTGATACACCCTCTACACACCCTCTTAGCGATAGACTTTCTCTTCCCCTCTGGGAATTTACAGCAAAGTAAAAGTATCCTTATCCTCTCTAGGCCTCTTTTACCTCTGTGTTATTCAGACTCAGCTAATGGCATCAGTGCTAAATTTTAATACTGCTCATATTGGGGTCCTGCCTTCATTAAGAGATGATAATTTCTCCTGTTTAGTAAGTAAAGCATCTGAAAAATCTTTACTCTGTTTGAAAAAATAAAAAGAACAAAACTATATATTCTCATTAGATCAAAGCCAACCAGAAAAATAATAGCATGTTCTTGGTTAAATTATATCTGTTCTATAATGCCAGTGAATATTTTAAATAATGAGTCTTTTTATTGTGCTGTTTTTATTGAAATGACACTGATTTAAAACATTATCTGTCATCAAGAGCAGACTCTTCTTTTTGTTGCCACACCGCACCCACTAGTTCAGTACCCAAAATCTTCCACCCTATATTGTAAATCCTGGGATAGATAAGACTGTATCTCTATTTTCAAGATCCATTTACCAGAGAAAACTATGGTATTCTTCCAACAATGTAGCACATTCTAGATCAGAGATCTTTCATTTTCATTAAGTGTGAGTGCCTAAATGATAAAAGTTTTATTTATGGAAATTATTATAGAAATTTTAGTAAGCACTCATTTACCCAAAAATAATCAGAAAATTGGGTCTTTTGGTTAATTGAACATTTTTGTTAATTGGCATTTGTCAAATATATCATACATGAATTAACACTGTTCAAAGAAGTAGAATAAAATAACATGCACTTGACATGAGAATTGCAGCACCAAGGCTCTGCCTACCTGAATAACTCTGACTCTCTTCATAATAAACAAGTATTCAAACATTACTAAAAGAATGTTGCTGATAAAATTAATCAACAAATAATTACAGTTGCATGACATTAATGAGCAGAAGGTGAAGTTCGCAAAACCCAGCTGGTATTGACTCTTGGACATAGCTTGGGGACTTTGATTACATAAGTAGATTTATGATGTAAAATTAAACTAAGCATAAAATAGTATGGGATAAAAATTAGTTCCATATATTCAGTTGTTGGTTTTCTGCATGCGCTCTTTTGTTTTAATATAATTATTAGGATCTGTCTTAGCGAGATACATTTTCAGTATAATTATTACTTCTTTCTATAACTGCATGTTTTTAGTATTATATTCACTATATTTCTGTTTCCATTTTGACTTTGTTTACCTATCAGTAATCTTTGGAATGCAATGGAAATAAACAGGCAAAAGTATTACATTTATACTGTGTAAACTACTTTTAGAGTAGCCTGATAAAAAGGGAGCATGTCATTCTTCCTGTCTCCTATTGATTATCACTAGTTCAAATTTTTAATAATTCTTAGAACATAATGATAGTGATAGAAATATGTTTTATAAATTTGTATTTTTGCTCAAAGAAAAATATCCTTTTCCATTTTGAAGTTATCAAAGAATTTTATACTGATATGGGTAAAAAGAGAAGATAATTCATCCTGATTAGTAAATAAGGTATTTGGAAAATCATTATTCTGTTTGAAGAAAATAAAAAAAAAGCAAAAAAAAAAAAAAAAAAAAAAGGTATGTTCTCATTAGACCAAAGCCACCATGGAAAAATAACGCATTCTTGACTATATGATCTCTGTGCTATATAATGTCAGTGAATACATTTCACATAATGTTTTTTTATTAGATTTTTTTTTTTTTTACTGAGATGACACTAGTTTACAACACTATCACCAGGAGCAGATTCTTCTGTTACCATACCACATCAGTACCTATAATTATACATAGTCCTGGACTCTAATCAGTAGCCCCTCTCCCCTTTTCCTAGAGTCAGCCTCCTACTCTGGTAGCTGCAATTCCACAGTCAGATCCTAGAACTTGTTTAGATTTAGTTTTGTGTCATTGAGAGAATTCACCTCTGTTTGTCTTCATAACGTATTTTGTTTGGTGTCACCCCTCCTGTCTTAATATTCAAATCATTATTTCTTATACAGAAGCATCATTTCTTCCATTGAAAGAACATTGCTCTTTTAGATGGAAGTACTATCAACCTCCCTTCAAAGACAAAAATAGGATACCAAAAAACTTCTGTAGAAATCTATGTACTCAACTTCTGTTTAAAACTCAGTCCTGGCATGCTAGCTCCAAGTACTAGTATTTCTCTCCTGCTAGCCAGCTCCTAGTTCAGATGCCACTTGAATAACTGGACAGAGGAGGGTCACACCCCATTACTCTTAGGATCAAGCCTCCCATTACCGGTCATCTGGTGTGACTGTTCCCAGGCTCCAGGCTTCTCACCTATGAAAAGACGATGACAAGAGTAGATGCTGCATTCATTTGCATGAACTCAATGACAATGCAGTCAAACATGTCCAAGCTATTTTCTAGCAAGTGTGGCTTTGAGGGTGTGGGAAGGAGGTGATATAAGATCCAGCAGGAGAGATGGGACAGACTAACCCTGAACCCTCCTTTCCTCTCTGTCTTATGACTGGGTTATGTGAAAACCAGAACTGCATAGCTCCATGAAGTAACATGGACATCAGCCTCCTGTGGGTGGGGAGGGAGTAAGGGGAAGGCTGGTTGAAGAAATGCCAGGGCATGAGTGAGAAGATTGCCCAGCATAGAATGGCCATAAGGTTGTCCTGTCAGAAGTCCTCCACCCAGTCTCATGCTTCTATAGAATCACTGTCTTTTTCACATCTTATCCTTCACTCTCTGATTCCCTTTAGCTTGTTATACACCAAATCCTTAAGGAACCAAATCTGGGTATTTGAGTTAATTCTCTTACTGATAGCATAGATTTCAATTTCTCTCTCTTGAAGAAAAGCAGAAAGCCAGTTTATAGCTGATTAACTTTGAGAATTCCCTTAAGTTTGGTCTTGGGACTTGGGCTCAGGTGATACAACAGAGTGTTCACTCAGAAGCACTCAGTGTGGGGTCTTACTCATGCTGGCATTTGAATCTCTCCCATAAGGCTTTTTGCTTGACAGAACGAGCTATAAGAGGTAGTATAAAGCACAGCATTCATTTTAACAAGAACATCTTCCAAAGACACAGAGCAAAGTTCTATCCAGGTGGAACTAAGGCCTCCCCTCATCACACACCTGCTGGTGAATTGCTTCCCAAGCCAAGCCTGCACACAGTGTCTGCCGGTGTGTCTTCCCACTCCTCCCCTTCTACATGGAGAGGTAGCCTAAGACTGCTGATAGCTGATGAAACAGTTAACACAAAGGCTTGGAGATAAAGCATCATGCATTTAGATTGCTATAAAGCCATGTTAGAGAGAAGAAACACAAATCAAAAGGCAACAAACATCCTAAGAAAAAGAAGAGATCCTAGCAGGAGAGAAAGCCCTGTCTGCAGTGTAAAGGGGCAGTTTGTTCTCAGGAACAGCACTTGAGGGTAAACCAGAGCCTGACTATATAAAAACAGGGAAAACTGCAGAGATCATGGCCTGAGTTCCTGTGAGTCCTTCCCACAAGCCAGTCCTTCTGAGTCCAGCTGCCAGGCAGAACCCTGCACACAGCAAGCATCATGCTTTATCATGTTTTGTTGTTCAGTAATTTGCAGGTTTATATATATATGAATATATATAATATATAAAAATATATAAATATATAAAACAATATATATAATTATATATATAATTATAGTAGAGTCATTTGCAGTCCTTTGCAAGTTAGAGCTGGACTGGCTACTCAGTGTTATTTTATTCCAATTTGTTTCAAGGTACACTGAGGCATTTTATTTCAGGATGCAATGTAGGAGTGTGCTAAGCACAGATTCCCCCATATGTGTGATAAACTACACATCTAATCCAACCAGAGTCAGGGCATAGGAAAGCTTTGTTTTTGCAATTCAAATATGTTGAAATTTCCTCCCAAGTTTAAATAAATCATACTTTAATTAAAAATAATCACATATATAAAAATGAGGTGTTTGAACCTTGTGAGTATCCAGTAAACTGAGTAAAGTCATCAGACACCTCAACTGTGTGGTTAATTATTTTTAAAGATTAGGATGCAGGAAGAAAACTTTTCAGGAAACTTTGAACAGAGTTTGTATTTCTCAGCGTGGTCCTAGCTGTTGATTAGGTTGTTAAGAGATAGTGATGTTTTGATTATTATGATGACTCTCCAAGATCATAACTACAGCAAGAGGTGCAAAAGGTATTAAGACTAACAGAAATTTGCAGGATTTGAGTTTTTCTCTCAGGAAACTGAGTTCCATGGAAGGTCAGGAGTTCCTGAATGTCTATATCTTCCAGAGATCAAATGGAAACATAACTCAAGTTCACATGCAATCCTAATTGCATAGACATTCCAAATCATCAAGCTATTTAAATCATAACTTCAGAGCCTGGCCATTTGCATCTGTATGGACCCTGCCTATTCAACCTAACTTTACCTCGGACTGGGACTGAGTTGCTAACGGGGGTGGGGAAGGAACCCACCTGGAGTTAACGGCGCCCATCCCAAAGCCCAAAAGCGCTGGCGCCGCTACGCGGTACCGGCACAAACCCAGAAAACAAGGACATTCACTACCAAAACCACATAGGCAACGTTAAATACAACTATATAGGCTTCAACATGCCTACTACTAGAGCAGTAGTCACCCAATATGTAGAGCAGATCCGAAAGGAAAACACAGGAAAAAGGAAGAACACAAACACCCAAGCAAGCCCTAAGAAAAATAACTCACCACCTAAGGATAAACAATTTGAAAAAAACAACATGGATGACATCGAAGAAATGCTCCATATGTCAGACAA
>PVHY01031013.1:0-12966 GCA_004024945.1 Uropsilus gracilis
GGGGGGGGCAGGCCAGGATTAGGTCTCTGGACCAGACCCCCAGGTTCTGAGCAGGCATGACGCCCCCCTGTGGTCACACCATGTGCAAGGACAGCCATGGCCCATCTTCCCACCTTCTGTCCCCGGTGGGGGTGAGGGTAGGGACACTTTCCCGAGCCTGTAGTCACGGAAGCGGGCAGAAAGGGCCTCCAGGGTTCCTCTCCGTTCGGGCCCACGGCATGGTTCCCTAACTCAGGTCTGCCTAGCTGCAGAGGGGGCCGGTAGTGAGGGTCCTGGCTGGCTCTCTGGTGCCAGCTGTATCCATCTGATGCTGGGCGCACCGCTACCTGCTGGGTGTCACTCTCCTTTTGGGGGGCCGAGTTGACTTCTTCCAACAGCTAGGGTTAGGAAGCAGCGTAGCGTCCACTGACAGGAAGCCTGGATCATTGGACGGCCACACGACAGTGGCTCAAGGGCTCCTGGAGAGGCGAGTTCACGTGCATGAGTAGTCCAAGGACACGTAGCAAGGACCCGGCCAAGCGAAGTGATTCTAGACCAGGGGATGCTGCTGGCCGAAATGAGGTTACTGAGGTTAAGAGGAGGGAGGGAGAAAGGGCCCAGGGGACCGACGGGAGGGCTGTGGGGAAATAGTATTCACGATACAATGAAGCAGAATGAATTCATTTGAAAAGGGATGGTGGCGAAGGATGCTGAGCCCAGAGGCGACGCTGCGCTGGGCTCAGGGCCAGTGAGCTGCAGAGCTGGAGCTCACACCAGGGCGACATGGAACCCCGGGCCAGGTTGCCACCACCACCTACCGTCGGCAGAACAGCAAGAGGGGCGGTGGGGAAAGCCCTTGGTAAACAATAAGCTACCACGAAGGGCGAGTGGTTATTCTCTGCCCCTAAAGAAGTTGTGGTGGCAGAGCGCAGGCGACAAGGAGCGACGTGCAGACCGGAAGCCTTCCTGTCCTAGTACAGCCACCCAGCGAGGCAGGCACTGTTGTACCCATTTTACAGATGAGAACAACGAGGCTCGGCGAGAAGCCGGAACTCGCCTGGGATCACAACTCGCAGCCTGAGTCCTGATTTGCTTGAGGCTACGTTCTGAGCCCACACAGCCTACTGCTAAGACCGGGGGTGCCCGTTAGAGCCTGAAAAAAAAACAACCCAGATCTTTCGGGGTAACTGCCAACAGGGCAGCAATGTCTTGTGAACCTGGGGGTGCATGCAAAGAGGGGGTGAGGCGAAGCCTAGACACCTAAAGTCCTGGTCAGTACACACCGGAGCCGTGAGCACCTGTAAAGCAGGGTAACTGCAGGGCCCACAACTGTCCATTCTGGCAGGTGGGAAAAGGCCATTTCGCACACAGGAACATGGCCTGGCCCACAGGCCTGCAAGCCAGCTCATATGGCAGCTTTGGAACTAAAACGAGCAAGAGGGTGACCCTTAGGCTCAGGTCAAAGGCCACCCTGAGTGGCGCCCACTGTGTGCCAGGCTCCGTGCCAGGGGCTGGCTGTCCCTTCCTTCCGGGGCAAGGCAGCTGGAGCCAGGCGTGGCCGCCGTGCTGGGGAGGATATGGTGCAACGTTGGGCTTTTCCAGCCTGTGGATCAGCACGTCCTGGCCCCGGCGCTGCAGCCGGGCGCAGCTCTGCAGGAAGTGCACGATGAGGGGGCTCTTCCCGTAGATGTTGAAGAGGTTGGCATTCATCTCCGGGTTTTTGCAGGCAGGGTGAGACTGAGCGGGAAAGAGGGAGGGGAAGAGAAGGGTGTTCTCCTTTGAGAGCCTGTATGAAGAATGGGAAAGGCCACTCCCGTCCTTCGGATGCTGGACCTTCGGTTGAAGGATGTGATCCGAAAGAGATTAGTCAAAAGAGGCTGGGCGTGGTGGCGTGCGCCTGTAATCCAAGCACTGGGAGGCAAGAGGCCAGGGATCATTGGAGTCCGCGGGTTTGAGACTACCCCGGGCAACAGAGACCTGGTTCTCAAAAAAGCAGCTGGGTGCAGTGGCGGGCATCTGTAATCCCAGCTACCTGGGAGGCTGAGGCTGGGGATCGCTTTAGTCTGTGGGTTCAGGACTACCCCAGGCAACACAGCGAGACATAGTCTCAAATAAATAAATAAACAAATAAACGAATGAATGAATGAATGAATGAATGAATGAATGTGCAAAAGCTTTCACTGGGTTTACTTTAAAAAAAAAAAGAAGAAAAGAGATTTAGGCGTTAAGGCATTTGCTGCAGAGACAGCTGCTAAGGCATATGACTGGAATTCACCTAACAATTCAAGAAGATAGTGCAGTCTTTTACCCAAAGTAAGAGCATGTCACCTTGAACATCTTCATGAAGTTAGGACAAAAAAAAAAAAAAAAAAAACAAATTTAGATTTAATAGCTAAAAAAAATGGAGGTGGGTAGCTGCATATTTCCTATGAATAAAATGATAGTTAATGAACCAACTTGTAGAGAAATTGCATGCAAGAACTGGACGCCCAGTTCCCACAGGGCTAACGATTCCTTCAGCAAATATTTACCATGGACACGCTGTTCCAGGTACTGGAAAGTCTGCCAAGAATAAACCAATTCCAGTCCTCTTGGCGCTGCCGTTACAGTTGAGAGAAAAACAATAAACGCAGCCAGAGATGAAAGAATAATACAAGATTGTGGAGTCAGGACCGTAGGTAAGAATCCACAGGGCAAGAGGGGAAAGGAAATGGAGTGGGAGGCTGGGGGGCGGGGAGAATGTTTTCCCTGGGGTGATGAGGGTGGTGAGTGCTTGCGAGAAGAGTCCGGATGAGCCCCCGTGGAGGCTGGAGGCTGAGGGGGGTCTGTGGAGCTGGGAGAGGAGAGAGAAGTAAGTCTATTAGCAATATATTATGGCGGCAGAAGGACATGGGTGTGGACTAGACGTGGGTGCAAAGAGGAGCAGAGTCAAGGATCCAAAATCTAGATGCAAGCTGGCGTGGTGGCGTGTGCCTGTAATCCAGTCACAGGGAGGCAAGAGGCCAGGGATTGCTTGAGTTTGCGGGATCAAGACAACCCCAGGCAGCATAGTGAGACCTGGTCTTGAAAAAAGCAGCTGGGCGCAGTGGCGGGCGCCTGTAATCCCAGCTACCTGGGAGGCTGAGGCTGGGGATTGCTTGAGTCTGCAGGATCGGGACTACCCGGGGCAGCAAAGTGAGACCTGGTCTCAAAACGAAAAAGAAAAAACAAAACAAAGTCTAGACGCAAAGGTCTCATGTGCTGCTTTGTGATAAAAGATGCATACTATTTTGAAGAAGTGGTTATAATTTAACCAGAAAAACCAAAAACCCACCCAGCGAGCCACACTGTTCACAATTCCTTCCCATAGAATGGCTTAATGAGCTTCTTTTCCATCCAAGCAGGGCCTCTCAACCTGGGCACGCCGGCCTTGCAGCAATTCTGATTTGCAGGAGGCTGTCAGGGATCAGGGTGGGAACTGGAGTGGTAGCCTCAGCCCCACCCACCCACCCCCTGCTGCCACCCCTCACACCCCCACCAAAACCCCCTGCGGCCCCCCCACCCCCCAGGTTGAGATCAGGAGTCTCCAGATGTGGTCAAATGCCTAGGAGGGGACAAAAGTGATAACCATTTTTCTCCAGGGACTCCCCCTAGAATTCCAGAAACCTGGGTCAGTGGAATCATTTATCCAGGGAGTTCCTAAATCCCCATCTCCCAACGAGGCCTCGTCTGTGTTCATCGGTTGCCAGTACATGACGGGAAATGCCTGCAGGGAATCTAAGCCAAGTTCATCACGGACTTCAAGGATGCCCCTTTACTCTGTGATCGTCTTTCCTGCGCTTCCATGGGTGACTTTCTTCTCCGAAACTGTGATGCAGAGAATAGTCATTTTGTTTCCATGAGCCCAGTCAGGACAAAACACTAAAGCCAGTTTCTCACACTCTGGAAAAGCCCAAAGTGGCTCTGGGATCCGTTCATCTAATTCCTGGTTTATCCGAGAGTTGATTTTCAGGCTGCCCAGCATCCATCTCCCTTTGCCCAACACAGCGGGTTTGGGGGATGGGAGGTGGGGAGGTGGGTGGGTTTCTGGACACGTCTCCCGGAAGAGGAACTCCAAGCACACCAGCTCACGGGATTGTTCTCCGGGTCCCTGGACCGATTTTCAGTCTTCCCCGGGGACTCAGTGTTCTTCCAGTTTTTGCTGGAGTTGGCCAGAGACAGGCTTTGCGGCTCCCAAGCAAAGAACGCAGAGCGCACATCCACTCAATCCTGTCATCCGCTTTCACGTGCCTAACTGAGGGCAGGTCCTGCACCACCTCCAGAAAGTTCCAGCACCAGTGTTGCAAGCATCTGATTTCTCATTCCAGAGGGTGGGGCCGGGGCCCTGAGTCCCTGGATGCGGGCACAGGCGTAGGAAAGGCCAGCTCACGGCCACCACTCTGGCCACAAGTCGGTGGCCATGGTCAGTGGCCAGAGGAGAGGCGCTCTAGAACATCAGATCTGAGGAGCAGGAGAGCGCAGAGCCAGGAGTGAGAAAGAAGGAATTGACATCTGGGGCCTGGAGAGGGGTATTGAAGTCAGGTCCAAAAGGGGCAGAAGCTGCTAACCAACAAGGCACAGGTCCACATCATCCGCACGTGGCAGTTACCACTCAAATGCAGTTCAACAACAGGGTTTATTACCAAGGGAAATTAACCAGGAAAAGGAAAAGTTTTTAAAGCCCCAAGTGGCAGCTATCTTACCCCAGTCACCATTCTTAGTCCCAGAGATCCTTCAAATTTTTCCCACAATGGCTGATGCACAAATCAGCTTTCCCCATCCCTGGCCATCTCCAGGGACCAGGTCACTATGCCGCCTTGCTGTGGTACCACACTCTCCACACCAGCCTCTCTTCCACCAGTCACCATGGCTCCTTACCACCTCCATCTCACTCTTCCGGGGGGTTCCCCCTGGCCAGGGCACGTGGGCCTGTTCTCTCAGTCCACCATTCTTGTCTCCTTCCTTTCTCTTCTTTTATTTTTTCCTATCCTCCCTTTTATCTGCCGTTTGGCACTTCTCACTTCTTCTCCCGCATCTTTCTCTCAGACCCTGCCCACCAGGGTATTTTGGTGCCAATACAATTTTCTACTGCATCACTCACAACCCTGTATCAGTGTGACTCAGCTGGAGAGCCAGATGGTGAACCAGAGGCAGCAGAGGATGGGCAGCAGTCTAGAGGGTACCGTGGTTTAAAATGACCACTTGGACTATCAGGAAGTGCTTCCTCACCCTCAATAAACATCTGATTCCAGCACCTTCCTCATGCACCTCACAGAATCGTCCTTGGGGTGTCTGGAGGGCCCCTGCATTTTTTCAAGGTCTCTCCTTTGACCTCCACATGTTTGTGTCTTCGGTGACTCAAGGTCCAGTGCCAATCTGCAACCTCTGTCTGGACACGAGTCAGCTGGGGCCCTCTGAAGGGGTCCTCTTTCTTGCTCTGCGCCAATTGTCCTTGTTTTCTTGAAAGTTCCTTGTTTTCAGCCAGGCATGGTGGCGTGCACCTATAATCCAAGCGCTGAGAGACAAGAGGCCAGGGGTTGCTTGAGTGCACAGGTTCGAGACAACATAGCGAGAACTGGTCCTGAAAAAGCAGTCAGGCGTGGTGGCAGGCACCTGTAGTCCCAGCTACCTGGGAGGCTGAGGCTGGGGATAGCTTGAGTCTGTGGGATCAGGACTACCCCAGGCAACATAGTGAGACCTAGTCTCAAAAATGAATAAATAGCCGGGCACGGTGGCTCGTGCCTGTAAGCTTCAGCCTATGAAGTGGTCAGGGCTAGGGATTGCAGTTCGAGTCCCACCTGGGGCCCGTAACAAGACCTAGTTCCAAAAAAAATAGCTGGGCGTGGTGGTGCGTGCCTGTAATTCCAGCTACCTGGGAAGCTGAGGCTTGGGATCGCCTGAATCTGTGGTACCCCGGGCAATGTGAGCCTGCAGTTCCACAGGCAAAAACAGCGAGACCTGATCTCAAAAAAAAAAATTAGTTAATTTAAAAAATGTACCGAAGCTGTCCTATCTCCAAAGAGAGAGACAACTGACCAACAAGCACATGACAGATGCTTGAGACAGTCATTAGGGAAATGCAAATAAAAGCTCTGATGAAGGACTCCTTCACACCAACTGGGATAACTGTAATAAAAAGAACAAGAAATAGACCGGGCGCCGGTGGTCGTGCCTTTAATCCCAGCCTAGGAAGGGAGGCCAAGACTAGGAATGGCTTGAGTCCGCAGGTTCAAGACACACCTGGGGCAACATAGCAAGACCTAGTCTCAAAAAATGGCTGGGTGTGGTGGCGCATGCCTGTAATCCCAGCTATCTGGGAGGCTGAGGCTGGGGATCGCTTGGGTCTGTGGTACCCTGGGCAACGTGAGTCTGCAGTTCCCCAGGCAACACAGTGAGACCTAGTCCCAAAAAACTAAAAAATAAAAGAACAGGAAATAAGTGCTGACAAGAATGTGGAGAAATTGGAAACCCAGACATCACTGGCAGGAATGCAAAATGGGGCCGTGGCGTAGTCAGCAGTTTGGTGTCTCCTCAATATGCCAGAGTGACCACGGAACCTAAATCCCACTCCCTGGTGCAGGGAAAACCCAGAGCAGAACAAGTGTGTGTATTCACAAAGTCTGTACGTGAATGTTCACAGGATGGTATTGAGGACAGTTGTCAGAAGGTGGAAACAACCCAGATGCCCGCTGACCAGGGAGTGGACAAGCACGGTGGAATATTCTTCTATTAAAAAAAAAAACACACCACCAAGATCTGAACCCATGTCCGCCTGTCTATTCCGCTGTGCCCTGCTGCTTTGGAAAAGCTTCACTGCTAAATCCTGAGGGGATACGGGTCATGGTAAAAAACATGGAGAAATTAGAAGGTTCGAGAATCTTCTCCAATATTTGATGTATTTGGCCCAAATTCTTTTTTTCTTTTTTTTTTTTGGAGACTAGGTCTCGCTATTTTTGCCCGTGGAACCACAGGCTCACGTTGCCTGGGGTACCACAGACTCAAGCCATCCCCAGCCTCAGCTTCCCAGGTAGCTGGGATTACAGGCACGCGCCACCACGCCCAGCTATTTTTTTGGGACCAGGTCTCACTACATGCCCCCGGCGCGACTCGCAATCCCTGGTTCCCCTGCCGCTTACAGACATGCGCCACCATGCCTGGCCTGGCCCAAATTCTGACTCCCTTTCTAGCTGCCTTCTTGGCGAAGCCCCTGAACATCTCACTTTGCTCAGGTCTGAGGCATTTCTCTACCACATGAGACGGCAGGTGGATGAAGTACCATCCACAGAGGCTTGTGAGAAGCACTGGGCAGGAGGGGCAGAGGAGAGGTCACATATGAACCTGATATCAGGTTAAATGGGAAGTTAACCAAGAAAACAAAAAGTCCTTCATGCCACACGTGGCCAGTTATCTTACCCCGGTCACCATTTAGTCCAAAAGTCCCAAATACATGACTAAGATGGTACCTCTTGTAGGCACTGCAAAGTCCAGTCTCCAGCGTCTTCTCTTCGCTTCTTCTCCAGCATTCCAAGCTGCTCCACTTCTCCAAGGCTCTTCAAATTTCTTCCACAATTGCTGATCCCAAATCAGCTTTCCAAATCTGCCACCTTGCTGTGGCTCCAAGCATTTCCTTTACCAGGTCCGCCTTCAGCAGCGTCTGGCCAAATCCACCATGGCTGCCCTCAGTTGCCCCTGGTCACCACCAGCCTGTCATTCTGGCATCTGACTCCACACCAGCTATATCTCTGCCAGCCACTCTCCCACCATGTGGCTCCTTGCCACCACCAGCTCACTCTTCCAGGGGGCTTTCCCCTGGCCAAGCCACATGGTCCTGTTCTCTCAGTCCACCATTCTTGTCTCCCCTTCCTTCCTTTTTATTTCTCTCCTTGTTCCTCCCTTTTTATACACCTTCTCTTCCCGCTCCCTATTTTCTCTCATGGGTCTTTCAGACTCCACCCACCAGGGTATTTTGGCACCAATACAGTTTTAACCAAGTCACTACCCTGTATCATACCCACTGCCCCTGGGTTCTAGGAGCTGTTGGCAGCCGCGATCACCTAGATTAGTATGTAAATCTTGGCTCCGTGGCTCATGCGCTTTGTGAACTTGGACAAATTAATTTCTTTCTTGGAGCATCCCTTCCTCACTAATAAACTGAAAGCAACAGGAGTAATTCTCACCATAAGTAAAATGTACTAGGCGCACAGGTTCAGAGCTGTGCCTGTACACAGTCAAGGTTTATTATCTGCTCGCGATCATCACTCCCTCAGCTAACCCACATAAGAGCACCTGACTTAAAAAGGATGGTTCCCGCTGGGTGTGGTGGTCTGTGCCTGTAATCTCAGCTATCGGGAGGCTGAGGCTAGGGATCACTTGAGTCCACAGGTTTGAGACAACTCTGGGCAACATAGACAGACCTAGTCTCTTAGAAAGAAAAAAAAAACAAAAAGGATGGTTCCCATTTTATGGAGTGGGAAACTGAGGCATGGAGCTCTCTTCATTGCATCCAGGCTCCTGAATTTCAAGCAAGTAACTTAAATCCCAGCGAGATGCAGACAAAATACCCTCTCGCTCTGCCCATGGCCAACAGGTAGGCATTCCCAGGAGGAGATTCCTGGATTACAGCACCTGAGCCTAGACTCAGAACTAACCAGCTCTTACCCTGACATTCACACAGAGCAAACTTCCTTAGCTGCATCTCCTCCCCTCTCTGAAATCACCTGAATTCCCGGCAACATGCTCACCTGCTTATGAAACAGGCTCTCGTTCAGTCGAGCTTCTGTTATCTTCCTGACCTGCTGGGTGGCTTTCCTCGTGACCAGAGGCTGATGTTGATAGTCTGTCAAAGCATACATAGACCTTAATACATGAGCAACCACAAATGACCGCTGAACTGGTCAGTTGAGCTGAGAATGAGCACAGGGCAGACCACCTCAGGTTATCTATTGGGATGAAAATACCCGAACGGTCATATCATTGGGAGAGGTTGGAGCAGTGTTGCAGGTAATTCATTCAATTTCACTTGCATTTTAGCCACAGATCCACGTGTGAAACACCCATCTGCCCATCTACTTATTGACCTGTCTGTCCTTCTGTCCACCCAGTCAACACACATTTGCTAAATATTTACTGCTGGGGCCATTTTAGGTGGGGGAAGGAGATTATCCTAAAGGAACTAATAGATGAGTGGGGAGGAAAAGGACATGCAAATAGTTAAGTGTAGCACTAGTCACATAGAATTCCCTACATGGGTCGGGTGTGATAGCAAGCGCCTGTAATCCAAGCGCTGGGAAGCATGAGGTCTGGGATCGCTTGAGTTCACAGGTTCAAGACTACCCCGGGCAACATAGCGAGACCTGGTCGCGAAAAAGCAGCCAGATGTGGTGGTGGGCTCCTGTAATCCCAGATACCTGGGAAGCTGAGGCTAGGGATCACTTGAGTAGGTGGGTTCAAGACTACCCCAGGCAACATAGCGAGACCTAGTCTCAAAAGAGAAAAAAAAGAATTCTTTACATGATACAGCAGGGGCAGAAAATAAGGAGAGGTCAAGCGGCTTTAAAAATGCTAACCAAAATAAGGAATCGTGTTGTGATTAAAAGAGAAGAAAAGACCAAATGGTTGTACAAAACCACTGTTTTTCTGTAAAACAGTTGAGAGAGAGAGAGAGAGAGAGAGAGAGAGAGAGAGATGGGCAGAGAGAAACAATAGCTTATTCACAGGCTGACCGTTAGAATAGCTGAAGACTTTACAACAGGGACAATGGAAGCTGGAAGAGCTTGGAAGGAAATCACCACAGCCCTCAGGCACATTTTGTGTTCCCAGCAAAACTATCCTTCAGGGAATAAAGACATTTACAGCAAAACAAAAGCTAAAGGAACTAACCCCTACAAGCATAATACCAATAAGCACGACATGAATGACTAGGTCCAAGCAAACATGTGAGCCCTGATTTCAGTCAAATGAAGACAAAATGGTGTCCCGTTTTAGTCAGGAAGGGGAGTGCATTTAGCTATTACTGCACTTTGCATGAAACAAAACATGCACGGTGGAATGTCAAAGGCACACAATCAGGCAGGGGTTCTTAACTGCAGTGTTTTCCCAAGGAGAGGCCCCCCCAAAGGCCTCCTGTATCTCCATAACATTCCCCGTTACTCCCACTGTCTCTGTGACCCTCACCTCTCTGTGGAGACACTCGGTCACCTTTATGCCCAAGATCACATCCTCCCTCAGTCCATGTTGCTCTCGGGTGGGGAAGAGGAGGGGTCCTCCTGTCTGAAATTATTTTTCTCCGATGCCAACAGCCTCTCCTCCCCACAGACCTTAGCTCCGTGCCAAAGTCAGCATCACAGAAGCGGGCTTTCATCAGCGCCGACTGAACTGAAGACCATTCTATTCTCTCATAAATAGTACTCGGTGCCCGTATCCAGACTAGACCCACAACTGCAAACTAGAATGGCAATTCACGCACAAACCCAAGGAAGCGGGACTTTTCAGTGAACGGTTGACGTAAGAGCACACGTTTTCTCTTCTGGCGGTTCTGGTACCTTTGGGAGCATTCTGGGAACTCTCTTCTACAGTCTTCTTGGTGGAGGCGACACTCTCGTTGGTTGAATTGATGCTGGCCGTCTCCAGGGGGAAGGAAAAAAGAACACAGTTAGTGAAACAACAGCGAGAGGAGGCCAAATTGAAGACGGGCAACTTCCCAGCTGTTTCTCATGGCTCCTGGCAAAGGAAGACAGAGGCAGGCGGAGCAGCCGCAGCTCAGCCCTCGGGGGTGCATGGCAAAGAGACCACTGATATAGGAAACTCACAGCTGGGGCCTGAGGCCACCTAGGGTTCCGCCCCAGTCCCATCTTGGGTTAGTCACCGGACCTTCAGGACTCCTGCGAGCATTAAGTCAGCT
The DNA here is from genome assembly GCA_004024945.1 of Uropsilus gracilis. NCBI lineage: Eukaryota > Metazoa > Chordata > Mammalia > Eulipotyphla > Talpidae > Uropsilus > Uropsilus gracilis. Next base: position 10,898 of record PVHY01031013.1, read on the forward strand.
AACGTGTGCAAGGGGCATGAGAGGCTTGCTCCCACTGTTTAGGTGACTTCACACCATTTCCCTGGGTATCTCCCAGTGGGTCTGGCCACTGGGCAGACCTTAAAACCTAGTCCTCACCCAGAGAAGCTCCCGGTCTAGCAAGGAAGACAAGAGTAAAAGGCTAAGTACACGGAAGTGGGCAAAACATCGCGTATTTATCCGAGAGATTGTGTACGGTGGCACTAGGCTTGTATGCGAGTGACAGAGACACAAAATAACAATGGCTCAAGCTTGGTAGCTTGAGCTCGTAGCTTGGTAGGTAACAACCTGAAGACGCGATTTAGGGCTCAAGTGGTATTTTTGCTGTGTTAAGCCCTCAGGGACTTGGACTTCTTGCATCTCATGGTGGCACCTTTCCTAAGATGGAATCCTTGCCTCAGGGTACAAAATGGCAGCTGGAGCTCCAGCCATCACGGTCTCATTACAAGCGGAAAGTAAGACGAAGAGACGAAGCACTCTGTCTGCCACATGCATATCCACTTAGATCTCCTTAATCGGATCTTAGCCCACAGCTACTAACAGATGGAGGGCAGGTGCCCAGCTAAGAGTCAGAGGTCTTTCCAAAGAGGAAGAGAAACATAGATGTTGAGAGAAACTAGCCGTCACCCCAAGCAGCAGGCGTAGTGTACTGTTTGGTTCTATCCGGGGGAGAGCTGGAGGGCTGCCAAGGACAGAAGACACTTTGGTTGTGCCGTGAAGGATGAGTAGGAGTTTGGCGATGTTAAACAGATGGCCCAGCGAGTGGCAGACAGCGGTCCACCAGCCTCACAATAACCACTCCGCTCTCATGTAAATACAGTGTTTGCCCAGCGGACGCTCCGTGCATCACGCAGCCGGCTGCCCAACAGCTCTTGCCTTCACGGAGCTGAAGAGGCGACTGGCACTTCCTGGAAAACACTCCCAGGGCTCGAGAAAGCATCCTTCTCAAGAGGGAGGGCTCATGGGCCGGGCATGGTGGCGCATGCCTGTAAGTGGCAGCCTAGGAAGCCACGGCCGGGGCTAGGGATCGCGGTTCGAGTCCCGCCTGGGGCCCATAGCAAGACCTAGTTCCAAAAAAACAGCTGGGCGTGGTGGCACACGCCTGTAATCCCAGCTACCTGGGAAGCTGAGGCTGGGGATCGCTTGAGTCTGTGGTACCCCGGGCAACGTGAGCCTGCGGTTCCCCAGGGCAAAAATAACGAGACCTAGTCTCAAAAAAGAAAGAAAAAACCAAGAGGGAGAGCTCTGCACACAGGGTCCTGCTGCCAACTGCCATCAGTCGTGTGGCCTGGGGCAGGCAATTCGCCTCTAGAGTCTTACCAAAGACTGAATGGGACTGGGTGCGGCCACTCTGGAAGATGATCTAGATTTATCTTCAAAATCTAGAAATGAAGCTGGGCACGGTGGCACGTGCCTGTAAGCGTCAGCCTATGGAAGCGTGGCCGAGGCCAGGGATCGCAGTTCGAGTCCCACCGGGGGCAACACAGCGAGACCTAGTCCCCAAAAAATAGCTGGGTGTGGTGGCGTGCACCTGTAATCCCAGCTACCTGAGAGGCTGAGGCTGGGGATCGCTTGAGTCCATGGTACTCCAGGCAATGTGAGCTGCTGTTCCACAGACAAAAAACAATGAGACCTAGTCTCAAAATAAATAAATGAAAATAAAAATAAAGCTGGGGTGGGGGAACAGCCCTCACCCGCCAGTAGGTGGCGACTACACCTGGCAGCCACCTGCAGCTCGGCTCGGCAGTGCCATGTTGCCCCCGACCCCTAAGCCAGGAGTGTGGGAAGGCACAAGGCTGGCCGGCTGGGCCCTCCCCTGCGCTGGGAGCTTCCAGCGCGCGGGCAAGGGGGGAAAGGGGGGGGAGGCCCCTTCCATTTCTCTCTTACTCCAGCTAAACTTCAGAGGACCAAGAATATGTGCAACACCAACCCTGACATAGAACGGGTGAGGGACCAGGTCAAAGTCCAGCCCACAGGCCTGAGCTGGACACAGCAGATGGACAGCAAGAGAACCAGAGCCTGCGACACAGGAGAAACAACTGTAGAGACAC
>PVHY01031014.1:0-12968 GCA_004024945.1 Uropsilus gracilis
GAGGGTGGGGGGGGTGAATCCCGGTAAAATAAATAAATAAATAAATAAATAAATAAATAAATGATCAAATAAATAAATAAATAAATAAATAAAAAGCACCTTTTTATTAATAGATACTCGAGTTTGCCTCCCATCTTCTCACACAGCTATAAACTCTCCCCCAACATCCACTTCTATCATGTTTATGATAATATAGTCATCGAGTTTTGTCCTTGTGCATGTCTGTGTGTCATCTGAAATTGAAACTCATGGCCCATAATAACAATTGGGTTGTTGACTCAAGCTCACATTTAGGAAGAGTAATTACTTCATCTGCCTACAGAGCTTGGCCATCTCTACAGTGCTAAGGTTTTAATATTGGCTCCACTTTGGGCCAGCACATGGGGAGATGAAACCTGGGAACAGGGAAAATCCTGCCTTAGACCAGAGACCTGGAAACAATAGTCCCATTTGGATGCCAGTTTTCATTGTTTCATTGCTAGGACTGTTTCATTGCACGTTATTCTTCCCCTCTGTGAATAAAAGTATTACCAGTTTGTTCTGTTTTTTATGAATTGCGATTTATGAGTTTATTTTAATCCCCATTCCGGGAAGAAACACCTAAAACCTCAGATTCCCTAAGCCACAGAACAAAAAAAAAAAAACTCTTCTTTGCATTATGTGAAAAAGGCAACTTAGGAAAGGTTACCTAAGGGTTGGGCTGATTATAGGGAATGACTCTTGTGACTCTAGTCATACTCAAGTCCCAGACATCCAGAGAAGACAAGAGATTGAGGTCTAATCAATCATCAAAATCAATGATTTAGCCACCAATGCCTGTGAAATGAAACCTCCATGAAAATCCAAAATGATGAGCTTCACAGATCTTCCACACTTGTGAACACCCCCCCCCCCCGCATTTCCCAGGCCATTTCTAATGGCAGCTGGCAAGAACCACAGACATCATTTTTCTCCCTCTGCCTCTGGGCGCTGCTGGGATGAGGTCTGGCCTCCTGCAGTGCCCCAGATTTCTTCCTTCATACCTGCCATTGGACCCCACCTTGTCTGAGCTGAGGCCTCTTTTCCCACCCCTCACTCAGAGGCCAGGCTGAAAGAGTGAGGTGGCTTGAGAAAGGAGTTGGCCCTTCACACACACCTGTTCTGCTTCCTCCTGCATCTCTGTTCTGCTCCTCGTGCCCACAGCTAGAATGTCCTTCCTGAGATGTCTCATAGCTCACTCCATGCTCTGATCTCAGCCACTTCCTTGGGGAGGGGAGCCCTGGCCTGGTGGTGAGAGGAGCTGGCCACACTCTGTTAAACCCTGAGGTTCAATGTTAACAGCGATCACCAACATCTTACCCTAACCCAGAGCTGGGTTAAGACTGTGGCAAAGAGAGTTGCCCCAGCGTTGGCCTTTACATTGAGATTACGCTGAATTTATCTCACAAAGTTTATCCTTTCCCTGTCACAGTCCAAAGGGGACCTTGCCTTTCTCTTCGTCATTGGAAGCTGCTGCGGATCCTAGTCCTTGGTCTATGTGAAAGGTGGTTCCCTCCAACTTGTGACAGCTTTCCATGCAAGGACATCTCACCATCTAGCAATAAAACCTCAGTTCCCTCCAATGTAGTTACTTCCTAAGGACCCTCCCAATTTATCACTTCAGGATTTTCTCTTCCAGGTAAACATATCTTTGGTCTCATACTCTGGTTTTTCTCTCTCTCTAGGTGTGAGAAGTAAGCCTACGTTGAGAATTCAATTCTCTAGTGATTTCAAGAACATTCCATGATTTTCACTGTTCAACCTTTTCCTCTAATGAGCACCGGTGACCACTTCCAACCTCTTCCCACAGAGGGACTGAAAAGTTCCTATTAATTTTATTGTTATTTTCAAGAACGTATGTTAGAATGGCTTTTTAAAAGGAGTCGCTCCATTTTTGTCATAATTCACCTGAAAAGCTCTATTCCTTGGGGTGCAGACTGCATGTACATGTGAGACCGTTTCTTTGAAATCATGAAGGACGAGAGATAATTGATTCCCAGTTTACCTGGGGAATCAGAGCAGCAGATTAGGGACGTGCTCTCTGAAGATTCACGCGGAGCAGTAAATTAGTCCTGGACAACTGAAGTAACAGTTTCAGGTATTTAATCTTCTTTGTTCAGAAGGACTCTGTGTTTCTGATACTGGAAGAAAGAAATGTGTGCCCAAAACTATATAATCAGGATCGCTTTTGTCCAAATGAGTAAGTCAGAATGTATTTCTCAGGATAGAGGCTGAAGAAAGAAGCCGAGATGTTTGATATTCTAAGCCTGAATTTATAATGCAAAATTATTTTGAATTCAGAATTTAAAAGGAAAACCTTTTTAAAAATCTGTGCCACCCGTTTTCTATAAAATATTACTATTACATCTTATTGATTCAGACATAAACAGTTTACTGTGATGGAATCTGGAATTTACTTCTTTATATAATAAGGAAGAATTTATGATGAGATTGGTGATTTAGTTTCACTTTATTTAAGTAAATACAATGCCTTTATTCCAAGATTGACAAAGCAACAGCTTTCTGTAAGAGTGTTGTGCTGCTGTTAGGCATCTAAGTATTCCAGGAATCTATCTCTAATGTGAAGTCTTTCATGAAAGAATTTTTGAAACTGAGTATAATGAGAATTGGTACATATCAGTAAACAAATTATCTTAGAGATATGCGAATATTCTCATATATAATTATGGATGTTGTTTCCAAGAATATGTGCTGAACAAATTATATTGGCCAAGTTATTGTATTTCATATTTTCTACAAATCAACTTTTCATTTTTTCTCCCCTATATACTAAATGATTACATATTTCCCATAATTTCTAAATGATTTTTAACAACTATGACTTTTAAATTATTTATTTCAATATTAAAATATAAAGATTGTGTTTTATCTTGGGACATTTGAAACTTAGGCCATCTAGTGTAAATAAATTTAGGAAAATATCTAGTCTACTACTACTATTTTATCAATAGATGTTTAGAATAAATAGCAAGTAAAATTCCTTGAAAGTTTTTATTTGAATAAATCAATCAAATATGTTAGTGGATTTTATCAAAAATAAGTTATAAGATGTAAGTGATGGCCGTCCTAATAGAGAAGGATTAATTTCAAGGATCCTTTTAGTCTTTTTACTTCTTTACATATTACAGTTTCACTTTTACCACAAAATGTCTGGGTTTACCTTTGTCTAATTAGTAAGAGTTGAAAGAGTCAGGTAACTTTTTTTTCACATCGTTGTTAGCCAGGTAACTTTTAAGTGATGAATAGTGACTGAACGTAGAAGACTTTTTGAAGACCTATCACTCTGGCATGTTTGATATTAAAGTTTTCTAAGATGCGGTGTACTATTTCATGTATGCTGATATTAAAGTCTATGTGTTTTAGATCTGTGGGGTGTTCATCCAAGTATTCCCTGTCCCTCAATCCTGAATCCCACCACTTCAGTCCTTCCTTCAATCAGACCAGTCTGCCGATCTCTGTTCAGTTCTCAGATAGGTGCTGTGTCTGAGGGGTACTAGTTTTTAATCACTATGTGTCATAGTGTAAGCACAGCAAATGTCTCAAAACAAGGTGTTAGGTACCTATTAAACTATGAACCTATATTTATAATATCTATTTTGCATATTCATTTCACTAAATCAAGTGCTTACATTTGGATATAAATAAATTCATTTGGAAACGAAGTTCCATCACTTGACTTAGGCGTTTTCTTCCCCCTGTGTCTGGCCATTCAAGATAAACAGTCGTCTGAAAGTCAAGGTAAAAATACCAACGTTGTGCGTTCATCAAAAATAGAGGCTCAAAACGGCCTGATAAATGTGTGCTTTCTACTCTTGTATCAATTTAGGCATTAATGTGAGTTAATTTTGGAACAAGGAGAGAAGAGAAAAGAAAGAAGGGCATCATCATGGTGCTTCCCACAACGACTAGCTACGCAGGTATCTCACCAGTATGATGGCCGTTCAGGTCTCGGCCTATGCTTAAGCCCCATGTCTCATGTGTGACCCGCTGTCTGTTCTGCATAGGAGGACATTGACCTGCCAACCATCAAGTAAGAGGCTCTTCATTCAGAGATTCACTTCAGAGCAACATAAACCATGAATTTTGTGGGGGTGTCTTCACCCCCTCAGTGAGTTCTTATAGCATCAAAGCACAAATCAGACCTTCAAATATCTCTGAATATCACTTAGTAATGGCTCATGTTTTTTACCTTGAATAACAATTTTTTTAATTTATCACTGTATGTTTTTATTTTTTAATTATAAATATATATATCTTTATTTTAATCTTTGTGTTCCCCGGGGTCCACCCACCAACTCCCCTCCCTGACCACTCTCATCCATCCACCCCACCCACAAGTTGTATACTTTAGTTTGGTTGTTAGCCTGTTTTGACTTTTCATCCTGGCCTTTTCTTGTTTTTCTTATATCCCATATATTAGTGAAACCATTTGGTTTCTGTCTTTTTCTTTCTGACTTGTTTCTGCTAATAAGATTTCTTCTAGGTCCATCCACGTTATCTCAAATTCATCAGATGTGTCATTTTTAATTGATGAATAGTATTCCATTGTGTATATATACCACATCTTTTTCATCCATTTGTCTGTTCTGGGACATTTGGTTTGTTTCCATATCTTTACAATTATAAATAGTGCTGCAATAAACATCCAAATACAGGTGTACCTTTATATATAAGTATTGAGGTCTCCTATGGGTAGATTCCCAGAAGAGCATTTGCTGCCTCAAATGGTAGTTCCATTTTCAGTAGTTTGAGGGTCCTCCACATAGCTTTCCATAATGGCTGGACCAGTTTAATTTCCCACTAGCAGTGTAAGAGTGTTCCTTTCTCTCCTTCCACATCCACACCAGCACTTGTTGCCTGTTTTTCTAATGTGGGCCATTCTCACTGGTGTGAGGTGGTATCTCATTGTGGTTTTGATTTGCATTTCCCTTATTGCTAGTGACGTTGAGCAATTCTTCATGTGCCTGTTGGCCATTTATATTTCCTCCTTGGAGAAGTGTGTTTTTAGTTCTTCTCCCCATTTTTTGACTGGGTTTCTTGTTTTGTTTTTGCTAAGTTGTGTGAGTTTCTTGTGGATCTTTGTTATCACTTTTGTGGAGGACAAAAATTTTCTCCCACTCAGTCGGGCTTCTTTTTGTTTTGTCTATTGTCTCTTTTGCTGTACAGAAGCTTTTGCGTTTGATGTAGTCCACGCTGTTTGTTTTCCTTCAATTTTTGCCAGCTGTAGATGTGTATAGAAATGACTTTCTGAAGTATAATGCATGGAGGGTTTTGCCCAAGTTTTCCGCTGTGTATTCTATGGTTTCAGGTTTTACATCCAAGTCTTTTATTCATTTGAGTTCATTTTTATGCATCATGTGAGGGAGTTGTCTTGGCTCATTTTTTGCATGTCTTGGTCCAATTTTCCAGGCACCATTTATTGAAGAACCTGTCCTTGTTCCAATGAAAGTTTTTTATTCCTTTGTCAAAGATTAGTTGACTATACATGTGTGGTTTTATTTCCATGCACTCAATTCTGTTCCATTGATCTGATTGTTCATTTTTGTACCAGTACCACACTGTTTTAATTACTATGGATTTGTAGTATGATTTGAAGTCTGGAATAGTAATACCTCTGTCCTCTCTTTTTTTGGTGAGGATGTTTTTGATATTTGAGGTCTTTTGTTATTTCATATGAATTTCAGTGATTTTTGTTCTATTTCTTCAAAGAATGTTATTGGGATTTTTATAGGGATTTCATTGAATCTATAGATTGTTTTTAGTAAGATGACCATTTGATGGTGTTAATTCTTCCAATCTATGAGCAGGGAATGTCTTTCCATTTCCTTATGTTTTCTATTTTAGCAGTGTTTTAAAGTTTTCTTTGTATGGTTCTTTTATTTGTTTTATTAGGTTTATTCCCAGGTACTATTTACTTTTTTTGATGAATAATAAATGGGATGGTTTTTTAATTTTTTCTTCTACTTGACTTTTTTGCATATAAGAAAGCTACTGACTTCTGTGTGTTGATGTTGTAAGTGGCTACCTTACCTACCAGTTTGATTATTTCAAAGAGTTTTTCTATGGATTTTTGGGGGGGATCCTAAATAGAGAATCATATCATCTGCATATAATGATAGCTTCAATTATTCTTTCCCTATTTGATTCCCTTTTATATCTTTCTCTTGCCTTATTGCTCTTACAAAAACTTCCAGTACAATGTTAAAAAGTATGGAGAAAGTGGGCATCCATGCCTGGTTCCAGATCTTAATTGAAATGATTTTAGTTTTTTCCCCATTTAGGATGATATTTGCTGTAGGTTTGTCATAAATTTCTTTTATTATGTTGAGGTATGTTTCTTTTATCTCCAGATTTTCAAGAGCTTTTGTCATGTATGGGTATTGAACTTTATGGAGAGCATTCTCTGTACCTATTGATTTAATCATATGGGTTTCAGTTTCCTCTTTGTTAATGTGGTGGATTACGTTAACTGATTTCCAGATGTTGAACCATCCCTGTGCCCCTGGGATAAATCCTGCTTGGTCATGGTGAACAATTTTTTTTATGTATTATTGAATTCAATTTGCCAGGATTTTGTTTAAAATTTTTGCATGCATGTTCATTAGAAAAATTGGTCTATAATTTTCTTTCTTGGTGCTGTCTTTGCTTGGTTTTGGTATGAGTGTAATGTTTGCTTCGTAGAATGTACTTGACAGTTTTTCTTCTTTTTAAATTTTTTTTGAAAAAGTTTTAGTATTGCAGACATTATTTCATCCTTGAATGTCTGGTAGAATTCATTTGTGAAGCCATCTGGACCTGGGCTTTTGTTTTTAGGAATAGTTTTGAAGACTGCTTCAATTTCACTGCTTGTGATATGCTTTTTTAAATTTTATTATTTTTATATGGCACATCAATTTAATCTCCATTTAATTTCCCGGGGTCACCCACCACCTCCCCTCCCTGACCATTCCATCTCGTCCCCACCCTCCCATTGTGTAGTTTCATTTGGTTGTCCATATATTAGTGAAACCATTTGGTTTCTGTCTTTTTCTTTCTGATTCATTTCTGCTAGTATGATTTCTTCTAGGTACATCCAAGTTTCAATAAATTCATCAAATTTGTCATTTTTAATTGATGAGTAATACTCCATAGTGTATATAGACCAAGTCTTCTTCAACCATTCATCTGTTTTGGGACATATGGGTTGTTTCCATGTCCTTGCAATTATAAACAGTGCTGCAATGAACATCAGAGTACAGGTGTCCTTTTGTACCCACATGGAGGTCTCCTTTGGGTTGATTCCCGAAGAGCGATTGCTGGGTGCTTATGATAGGTTTGTTTAAGTTTTCTATTTCTTCTTTGTTTAATGCTAGGTAATTGTATCTTTCTAAGAATGATGAGTGGGTATGTCTCTATTGTAGAGCTTGTATTCTTTTGTCATTATTTCTCTTTTTAGTCTAACCTGTTTTTCAGTGGTCCAGTGAGAGTGGCTTTATTTAGTAGTGGATCTAGGGATTGTCGTATAGGCCTTTTTGACAAGGGTATCTTGACACTCTTAGATAATGTGTGTCCTTGTTTCCCTTGTTGGCTGGAGAGTCTTCCCGTCTGTCTGCAGCCCTGAGTGCAGCCAAGCACACTGGAAGTCACTGGACCAGTTAAACTGGGTCCTTGCTTCAGAGCCAAACAGGCCAGAGTCTGGAAAATAAAAATTTATAAAACTTTTGAGCCATGTCAGAATTGTAGAAGTAACTGGATTGTATATAAAAGATTTGATTGATGACAGGTGTATCTTCATGCTAACTCACAGTATTTCCCCAATTTTTCCATAGATCATTACCTGCAAGATTCTGTATTGCATGAGATTTCCATTTTCTAGAAATGTTTAAATAATAAAAAAAATTAACTCCATATGAAATGAGCAATAAGTATGCCTTTTTAATCAAGGTTAAAACTGTCATATACTGGATAATCCCAGAATAACTCTAGTAATCACTGCTAAAAGGCAAAAATGTTTCTTAAATAAAAATAAAGAATGAAGAACAGGGGAAAGTTGAGCTTGAGCTGCCAGAGAGTGGAGTATGACTTGACTTGGTATAGTGATCTACTGACTCTGTATGCAATACCTTTAGAACTCTCCAAAACTACCAATTAGGAATGACAGAATGGTGTGGCAGAACAACCAAACATCATGGACTGATTTCATCCTCTTGGACCTGTTTCATGTCACCCAGGCTCCCTGGGTCCTCTTTACGGTCACTGTGCTTGTATTCCTAGTAGCTCTGCTTGGCAACAGCCTAATAATCATCCTCATATGGGCAGAGCCCTCTCTCCACAGCCCAATGTATTTTCTGCTCAGCCAACTCTCCCTCATGGACCTTTTCTACATCTCCACATTTGTCCCCAAAATGGTTCTGGACTTTCTGTCTGGGGACCACCGCATCTCCTTCATCGGGTGTGGCTTTCAGCTCTTCTTCTTTATGACCCTCGTGGCAGCTGAGTGCCTACTGTTGGCCTTCATGGCTTATGACCGCTACGTGGCCATCTGTCACCCACTGCGCTACCCTGTCTTGATGCGCCCGGTGGTCTGTGTGCTCCTGGTGCTGGCGTCATGGCTTGGTGCACTGCTCAACGCCTTGATCCATGTCATCTATACTCTTACTCTTCCTTACTGCGCCTCCAGGGAAATCCATCATTTCTTCTGTGAGATCCCAGCTCTGTTGAAACTTGTTTGTGCTGACACATCCCAGTATGAAAATGGACTTTTTGTCAGTGGTGTCATTTTTCTCATCCCTCCGATCTCAGCCATTCTGGGCTCCTATGGAAGCATACTGTCCACTGTCCTGGGCATAAAGTCGAGTTTAGGACTCAGGAAAACTTTGGCTACCTGTTCTTCTCACATGACTGTGGTGTTCCTCTTCTACGGGGCTGCGATCATCAAGTACCTGCTGCCGAAGTCCTACCACTTCCCCGAACTAGACGAAGTGGTCTCCGTCTTCTACACCATCCTAACACCCATGCTCAACCCGCTCATCTACAGTCTGAGAAACAAAGATGTCACCAGAGCCTTCCAGAGATTTATTGGGAAATGAGAAAGGTGAAGTGCTTCCCATGTGAATCCACAGCATTAAAAACATGAACTTTGAAATGTGAATTCATTCATTTGGATGTATACACATCACACTATACAGTCAACTATAAAAGCCAGAATTTGAGAAAATGGAACAGAAAAAAAAAAATCACGCCTAAAGAGAAAATACAATATGGTCATTTGCTTGTAATTACTTATATATTTACATTCAAAAGTAACAAAAAAGGGTCCCGCTTCACCATATAATATTTAAATAGCACCATTTATTCCTATTAATTATCATATTTGCTTAATTCTAAATTCATAGCTTTCTGAAGAAAATAAACATTGTATCCTTAGATAGTTATGTCTTTTAAAGATTTTGATGTATTCCAACACTCTCACTGAAATAAAAATAAATATATGAACCTATGGGGGTTTTGTCTGTTATTGAGGAGATACTAGTCTACTATATGGCATGTTATTTAGGGGAATAAGTCCACGTCCACTCAGATGTGTATCTTGAAATCTCACCAACAAGCAAAGTGCCCTGATCCTGCTACCATAACCATTGGGATACCTAGAACATTGTTCCCACTCCCACCTTTCCTGCTAGTGGCCTCAATGCCGCAGTCCCATTTTTAGGATTTGTTTTGGTTTCATTTTTACAGTTCCTTTATTTTGTGTCTCTGTAGTCCACACAGGAGTGAAACCATTCAGTATTTGTCTTTGGCCTTTGACTTAATTCATTTAGCAAGATCATCCCCGATTCTGTACATATTTTCTTGAGTGGGTGAGAATTTGTTTACTTTTTTTATAATCAAATAATTTACTTATATACAAATTTCACATCTTTGTAATCCCCAGCATTCACCCCCCTCTCCCTGACCATTCCCACTCTGGCCAGCCCCCCTCCCCTGAGTTGTGTACTTCAATTTGGTTGGTAGCTTGTTTTGACTTTTCTTCATAGCTTTTTGTTTATCTTTCCCATGTCCCATATAATAGTGAAACCATTTGGTGTCTGTCTTTTTCTTTTTGACTTGTTTCTGCTAAAATGATTTCTTCTAGGTGCATCCATGTTATCAGAAATTCATCTAATTTGTCATTTTTAATTGATGAGTAATATTCCATTGTATATATAGACCACATCTTTTTCATCCATTCATCTGTTCTGGGACATTTGGGTTGTTTCCATGTCCTTGCGATTATAAATAGTGATGCAGCAAACATCCAGGCACAGGTGTCCCTTTGTACACACATTGAGGTCTCCTTTGGGTAGATTCTCAGAAGTGATTGCTGGGTCAAATGGTAGTTCCATTTTCATTAGTTTGAGGGTCCTCCACACAGCTTTCCATAGTGGCTGAACCAGAATACATTCCCACCAGCAGTGTAAGAGTGTTTCTTTCTCTCTGGAAACATCTACAGATGGTAAAAAAAAATGAAGGAAAACATAAACAGATGGGACTACATCAAACGAAAAACCTTTTGTTTACTTTTGAAGCTGAATAGTCTTCCATCATGTTTAAGTCCTGCATCTGAATTCACTCATCTGTTCTCATTATTTCAGGCAGGTATATAACAGACTTTTGTATGTTGATTTTGTAGGGGGCCACTTCACTCTACTGATATGTTATTTCTAGTAGTTTGAGTTTGTTTGTTTTGGAGAGGCATCTTTAGGAGTCTCTGTATTATCATATCCTCTGCAAATAATGACAACTTTACTTCTTTCCCACTCTGAATTCTTTCAATATCTTTCTCTTGACTAACTGGTCTCATTAGAACTTACAATACCTTGTTGAATAGTGGAGATAGTGGACAACCTCATTTTGTACCAGATATTAGTGAGACACAACACTGAGAAGGATGTTAATTATAGATGTGACCTATATGGCATATTATATTAATACATCTTGCATTTATCCCTAGTTTTTTAATGGTTTTCACCATAAGTAGATACTGATTTGTATCAATTTCTTCCTTGATCCACTGATTTGATATTTTTTACCTTTTTTTAATAATGAATTACATTGATTAATTTTTTTATGCTAAATCATCCTTATATCCTTGGAGTAAATATCACTATGATTCTTTTAAAACATTGTTTTGGTTGGTTTAACTAGGATTTTGTTGAGGATTTTTGCATCTCTGTTCTTTAGGGAAAGTGATTTGTACATTTCTATTCATGGTAACATGATAACACTGACCTCATAAATTGTGTTTGCAAATCTCAGGACGTGTTATTTTAAACTTGTCAGATATTAGCTTCATCTTATAAATAAACACTTGTAAACAGGTTAATATATATTTGTTATTTATTTTGCAAATCAGTTTCTTTAATACATCAAATCTTTGGTGACATTTCCTATAGGTATATATATTCATTTACCAGTAAGTGATAAGAAATAGACCCTAACATTCAAGTATTATATTTTGTGGACTATTTATACCCTTCCTGTTTGGACTGAGTACATACTTTAAAAATTGTCAGATTTTCAAAGCCATGATTCCACTAGGGAATTGGAATATTTTATTATGTTTAATGATTAAAAGAAATAAAAAACTCAGAACCTAGGGAGGTGATAGAGATATGCAATTACATAAATACTCAGTACAATAAAAGTACTAATGACTAAGCACTGGATAGAAAGTATGTTGACAATATGATAATAACAAACAATGGACTACAACTGTATATCAAAAATTCCAAACAGGTTTATGAATATCAATTAATATTTATTAACAAGCCACCAAACTATTTTGTTTCAAATGATCTACAATTTTTAAAATAGCTACATCAATTGTCCACAAAGGAATATATACAAATAGAAAATAAAAGCAAATCTCACCAGCATCATTACACAACATGCAATACAAATTAAAGTCCAAATGAGTTACTGCACCCAATGGAACAGGGAAAGTGAGAAAAGTTGGCAATAGCCATGACTGTGTAGCAAATGGACCAAAACTATAGCCCAAGATATTGGCCGGCGGGGGGGGGGGGGGGGGCGGTGTGTGAAAAGAACAAAAAGTGTGGAGAAAAGTTTAAAATATTAACCTGAGAGAAATATTACGAGAATAAGACTATGTGTTTCATTGATTAAAACCCTAGACTACATAGACTACACTTAAGATGAGAAATACAAATGACACGATTTCATATGAGTTGACAGCTTTCACCTGAAAAGGGTCAGAGGAGGTTGTGGTCTGGCGAAAGCTGCCTCTCTTAGTAGTAGGTTCAAGCTAATAGTGCCACATTAGTGAAACTAGTCAAAAGATATCTAGCAAAGTATTAAAGATAAGGATCCTAAAGTTTGCAATTTATTTCTCCCTTTTAATAATCATTAGTTAATCTTCAAAATTGTTTCACTACCTAGTTTATTATTGGAACAAATATTTATTGTGAGATGCAGTATGAAAATGCTTGAAACTTAAATGACTCTTTGATTCACAGATTTTTAGCAAGCTACAATTTAGCGTCCTAATGACAGCTTAATAAATAACCCCAGCTAAGGGAGGTCCCTCCATCTGCATGTCAAAGTGAAATAGAAATGGCAGCTACAACACGTATATAGCTCCTCGCTAGAAATGTCACACGATGACCTGCTACAACCCTGACCTTTGGAAAGAATTAATGCAATCTCAGCCATGAGTTAGGGCAACGCACTGACCCACACACTTTCCCAGGGCGCCCTTGACCTCGTTGTTCCTCAGGCTGTAGATGAGGGGGTTCAGCACAGGGGTGAAGATGGTGTAGAACGCAGACACCACCTTGTCGTGGCTCGCTGAGCGGTAGGACTTGGGTCTCATGTAGATGAAAATGGCAGCTCCATAGAAGAGTCCCACCACGGCCAGATGCGAGGAGCAGGTGGCAAAGGCCTTTTTC
>PVHY01031015.1:0-12922 GCA_004024945.1 Uropsilus gracilis
ACAACCCCAGAGAATACAATAATGTAGACAACAAAAATGAATAAATTAAAAAAGAAAAAATAATAAAAATCTTTAAATCATATCCTTTTATTAACAATTCCACTTTTCAAAACTACTTCTACAATAATAAAGCTACCAGTACATAACCATGAAAGTAAGCAGACATCTGCTATAGTGCATATGGGGAAATCTTGTGGGGTATAGTAACACTTGAATATGTAATGATTTACCTTTCAATAATAAAAAGTAATTTTATTATAAAAAAATGTGTGCCAATACCAGGCATGGTGGCACATTGCCTACAGTCCAAGCTCTGGGAAGCAAGAGGCCTGGGATTACTGGAGTTTGAGGGTTCGAGACTACTCCGGACAGCATAGTGAGAGCTGGTCTCAAAAAAGCAGCCGGAAGCCGTGATGCATGCCTGTAATCACAGCTACCTGGGAGATTGATCACTTGAGACTGCAGGATTGGGACTACCCTGGGCAACATGGTGAGATCTATTCTCAAAAAAAAAAAAAAAAGTGTGCCAAAATAAAAGGGGCTTTAATTTTTTTGAAACAATAAATAACTAATCTCAAATACTATATATTATATTTGTAATTATGAATTTAGTAAAGATTATTCCCATGAGGTGAGCTGTTTTCAGTGATTACTGTTACTCTTTTTAGACCTAACTTCCTCATCTTCTAACTTTATCATTTTCTGTTATTTAATATTTAGGAAAATGTTTTTTTGTTGTTTTTGTTGTTTTTTTGTTTTTGAGACTAGGTCTCGCTATTTTTGCCCATGGAACCTCAGACTCTCGTTGCCCAGGGTACCACGGACTCAAGCAATCCCCAGCCTCAGCTTCCCAGGTAGCTGGGATGACAGGTGCACGCCACCACGCCCAACTATTTTTTTCCTGGAACTAGGTCTCGCTGCAGTCCCAGGCAGGACTCGAATCACGATCCCTAGCCCCAGCTGCTTCATAGGCTGAAGCTTACAGGCACGAGCCACCGTACCCAGCTCAATATTTAGGAAAATGTTAACATGGATTTTACCCTTATTTCAGTAGTCAACTTTTGGCTTAGAGACTTATAAATGTTTAAAAATTCATCTTTGAATCTTGACATTTTCTTTGTAACTATATATAAATGCAAATCTCTCTGCTTGAAACATAGTGGGCTAAGCTTGGAGTCTCTCTGGAGATAGTTTTAAGCAATCAAGAGTTAAGTGGTGAGAACTATATTTTAAGTATGCTTTGGGGGACTATGACATGTTTGGAAAAAAAAAAAAACCAGAATAAAGCTACATAGGCCAGTTATACACTTGCAATACTGTGGGCCAGAATTGAATTGTGATGCTTTTAAAAGTTTACCTGTTCAATGTGTAGTAGAAAGTAGACTAGAGAATGGATAGATGAGGACCTGGTAGTAAGTAACTCCAAAGTGGTTTGTGGCCCCTGCTTCTTTTTGATGTCTTTTACCAGTGTTGGTGCACTTGAGGACACTGAGGTGCTGTTGGTGGGCAGTATTATGGGGTGTTGTACTCTGCAGTCATTCCCCTGAGGGCAGTTTTTCCAGGTCACAGAATGAGAGGGAAACACGGGTAGCGGTAAGGAATGGCTCCGTTCCTATGGGAATTCTCAGAGGAGCATTAGAACTTTATATTTCTCAGTATCATTAAGAATACTGCAAGGATTCAACTCAACATTTCAGTCCTTTTGCAGAATCATTAGTCTATCGCCCTGCATTGTGAGGTGAGTTTTGTACATTGCTTCACCAAAAATCACTACCTGCCTGTGACTATAGGAGGCTTGCAGGTTATCCAGGCAGGACCCACTTGCTGCCATGGTGCATTTCCTTCAGGCAATGCCTTGGTAAGCCATGTGGTGGACTTTCTGGCTGCTGCACTTGGCAATTTCTGTTAACATACCTACAGTTGAATGGACAGTTAGAATCAAACCTATATGCTCTGGAACACATTCAGGAATGTTTATGTATGTAAATAAGAACTTCTTTTTTAAATTCTAAAAATTAAAAAAATTACTGCTATTTCTTAAAGGGAAGGAAGGGGAGTAGGGGAAGGAAAGAAGGAACAGAACAGGAAAGATAAAGCAATGAATGACAGTACTGTGAACCTTTCTTTACTGACTCTCCCCACCACCCCTCATCCCCCCTCATTCCATAGTTACCTGATCTCAGCTGTGCTTGGATAAGCAAAGGAAAGCAGATCCAACAGGAGAAGATAGGAGAGCAGACCTGACAGGGCAATGACCCTGCACAGAAAGCCTGGTCAGGTGCTGCTGCCTGAAAGTGCCTTCAGGGGGATGGGGAGTGGGGAGTTGTGTTCCATCCTGCTTGTTCAAAGGACTCCTGTGGCTGGCTAGTGCAAGCATCTGCAGGCTTATCTCATCACAACCCCAGGGATCGATGTCCTGAGTTGTGTGGTCAGAGTTGATATGACCTGATCCTAGTGGTCATGCATTCCATACAAGTTTCAAAAGTTCTTACTCCTTTTGCTATAGGAAAAAGACAAACTTGCCTAAAATAGCTGGTTTAACTCTTTTCTAAGATAATTGTAGAGAATAACAACAGCAAAAACATTTGTGTCTCTTCTGCAATAGCATAAACAGGGAACTGTCGCATTCATGATTTAGAGATACAAGCTCAAGTCTGAGTCACAGATCCAGGCTTTATCAACCTGTCTTCAGAGGTACCAGACTGGAATACCATGGATAGGGCTTTGGCTGGGCTGACTTAGGACCTGGAGCCTGCTTGGATTTGTGAATACAAAATCTTCCTCTCTGCCCAACCAAACCTTGTTCTCATTCCTTGAGTCATTCCTGTGAAGGCTTCTTAGGCTCTACCAGGTCCGAAGAATCTCTTCTTCACTTGAATTTCCTTCTTCTAAGTTGGTGTTGTGCACATAACAATTATTTCTTAGAAGTGAGCCTTGCCTCCACAGCCCAGGTGATCTTCCTGGTGAGGGAATCAGATCTCTTATTTGTATATCCCCTTTATAAAACTTCACACAGTGCTGAACAAATAGTAGGTTTCTGTAATTACTTGGAGGAGTGAAAAATCAAAGATATATTGAGTTACTTATGTGTACTTAAAAGATTCAAAATGATAAATTTTATATTTGTTGCACCACAAAAAAAAATCTGGTTTTAAAAAAATCTCATATTGGAGAAATCAGAGTTCCCTAATTCTGCCCTTTGCCACCTTCACAGGTGCCCTTGTGCAGTGCCAGTGTCCATGTATGCATGGAATTTCCATCCTGATGGGCTTGCTGGGAAGACTCCAGATATTGGCTGAGCTTCCCACTTGTCTAATCTATTGTAGATTATTTTGTAAAAAATGGAAATATTTGCATCAAACTTTAGTTTTTTGTTTTGTTTTGTATTGTATTTTGGTAGTTCAACCTCCTCAAGAGTGGGGATGAAGCACATGTAACCAATGGTCATCATTGCCGAAAGGGTAGTAGGAAAAGACTAGTGAGCTGTGAGCAAGTGACTGAAGATGTAAAAACACTGCATGTCCACTTTTGTTTGGCTTTGTCTCTCATCTGTAAAATGAGGATAGTGGATACCTTTCTCCACAGGGTGGTTGTGAGGATTAAACAAGAGGAATTGCATGAAATTCTGCCATGTACCCGAGACAAAATGGAAGCTGGAGGGTGTGACTGTTTGTAAGCGGTAGTTGAGAATTCTTTGATTTTGTGACTTTTGCTTAGACTTGAGAAGAGTGAAAGCAGACCACAAGTTCCTTCTAGACTGATGGTACCTTGTCTGTAGTGCACACTCCTTATCCTCCCATGCCTGAAAGGTACTGGGGGGTGACTGGAAGCACCACCCACACAGAGGTGGTAGAGGAAGGGCTCTTTCTGTCAGAACCCTTCCCAGACACCCAGTCCCAGCAGCTCCCTGGCTCATGTGTCCCCACTCATGCTCACTTTCTTGAACTCAGATTCAGAAAAGTTTTGGCAAAGGACTCAAAGAGACCCAGCTTGGTGGCTTGCTCACCTCCCTGGTCAGATGCCAGCTTTGACAGCACTTGAGGTTTGGGGTGGGGAGGTGTTCTTCTGCCTCCTGGAAAAAAAGGAGTTTGGTGCAAGGAAAAATAAGGCGTCTGCCCCACATTGAACTTGGTGCTCTCAGCAAGTCAAGGAAAATTCACTCATAGGGCCCAGTCTCAAGGATCCGGTTCTTTAGTGACTAATGAACCATATCCCATGATCGTCTGTTTTCAAAGAATAGTTGCCTTAGTTTCTTTGTTTCAAAGCAAGTTGAGCACATTGACATCTATAGTTTTTTGACCTTGGTTTGACCAAGGGGGGAACTTGTTAGGTTGTAAAAATGAAAATGAAAAATGAAATACTTTATTAAAAATAGTTGAAATAAACTCAAGGGCACATTAACATTGCATTGGCACTTCCAAACAGAAGCTATTTTTACATTCCTATTTACTAGGATGATCGGCTGTTGTTATTTTTCCCCATGACTCAATGTGATAGGATATTTTCCCCCCAAATAGCCCTCAATTCATATGTGACACAGAGTTCCCATTTCCCCCATAAATTACATATTTATAGCACATGGGAATAGCCAGAATGCTGATGTCTCTTAAAAGAAGTTCTATATTTGATTAATAGAGAAAATGACTTAATAGGATTCTGAACTTTGGGTACTCTTGATGGAGCTGGAGCAGAGAGAACAGAACTCTGTGTTCTGAACCTGGGTTCTATTGTTCTGAATTACATACTCTAAGTCTGCCCCCCACTGTATGACTTCCCTTGGTGGTCAGGAGTTGAGAAGGATGGACTCTGGAGCAGTCAGGAGCAGAGGCAGTGCGGTGGTGGAGAGCACAGTCTTTGACATAGCATTGTTCCTTCCAGTTCAGCTCTGCCGTACACTACCTCTGACAACTGGAGATGGTTCCTAAGGCTCTCTGCTCCTCTTCTTCCTCTGTCATTGGAAGAATTAGATAACACATGGAAAAGTCTTTTTTTTTTTAATGCAAATTTAATTTTATTTTTTTTAATTTAATTTATTTATTTATATAAATTTCACATCATTTCAGTCCCTGGGGGTCACCCACCACCTCCCCTTCCCACCCGCTCCAGCTGGTCCCCATTCTCCCCTTGTGCAGTTTCATTTGGTTGACCATATATTAGTGAAACCATTTGGTTTCTGTCCCTTTCCATCTGGCTCGTTTCTGCTAGAATGATTTCTTCTAGGTACATCACACATGGAAAAGTCTTACTGTAATGTTTGATACAAAATGAGTCACCGATAAACAATAATTATTGTTCCTGAGCAAGATAAAGCAAGACATGGGTGATTTCTAGTCCTTGTCCCCTTCTCCTTCTAGTTAACTCCTTTGGAAACTTGATGCCTCTTTGCTGAGCCAGGCATGCTCTTAACATGGGTGGAGATATTCCTATAGAGAGTGAAGTGGGGACTGAGGATGAGGGGAGCACAGAGTATGCCTTTAGGCCTTTGGCTACATACATGTGGGAGTTTACATCAAGCTAGGCCTCTTCACCACAGTAAGAGACCATATGAGGGCCAGTGAGCTAAATATACATTTGCCCGGAAGGTCCACAATGCCCCCTTTACAGCCTAACACCTAGGTGAGAGTGGGCAGCTATTGGAATATTTAGGGAACAGGGAGGTATGTTGCTTTACAATGAATTTTATAGTAATGCTTCAATTTTAAATGTGCAGTTTGATGGCTTTTGAAAAATGTATACAGACAGCTATGTAAGTATCACCTCTATTCAGATACAGTATATTTCCATAACCCCCAAAGTTTCCCTATATCCTATTCAATTAATCTCCCCTTCTTCCTACCCTCCCCCCCAGGCAACTACTGATATGCTTTCTGTCACTGTAGGAAAACATGCAGTTTATCATACTAGTTTTGAAATTCATCTATGTTATTGGTGTATATATAGGCCCATCTATGTTAGTGGTTTCTACCTTTGAATTGCTGAATTTTATTTCATGATATGGACATACAATAATTTGTTTATCCATTCTTCTGTTGATGTGCATTCAGGGTGCTTCTAGATTGGGAGCATTACACAGACATTTTCTCTTTACCACACTGTTTAATGTCGTTTTATATAGTCTTGAAATTGCTTTGGTTGTTCTAAGTCATTTTCATACCTATATAAAATTTAGCATTAGCTTGACAAATTCTAATCTGGAATTTTGATTTACACTATATTCGATTTTTGAATCAAATTGGGGGGAGAATTGCCATCATAACAATACCATGATCATGATATACATCTCACTTATTAAAATCTTGTTTAGTGTTTGATAATCTTCAGTATACAGGTTTTGCATATACTTTGTTAGATTTATTACAAAGTAAATCATATTTTTTGATGCTATTGTAAATGCAATTTTTATATTTTCCCCAAATGTTCATTGCTTGTGCATAGAAATAGTTGAATTTATATATTGGTCTTGTATCCTTTGCATTGCCAAATTCAACTTATTAGCGTGTTCTGTGGTGTTGCTGTGTGTGTGTTTGTGTGTGTAACACACAAACTATGTGTAATACACATAGTAACACTATGTGTATGTGTGGAGTTCCTAGGATTTTCTAATGTAGCATTAACTGTGAAAAAGTTTTTTTTCCTGTCTAATATCTCTGCCTTTTCTTTCTTTCTTCTTTTTTCTTTTCTTTTTCTTTTTTTTTTTTTTTTTTGAGACTAGGTCTCGCTATTTTTGCTCATGGAACCCCAGGCTCTCATTGCGCGGGGTACCACAGATGCAAGCAATTCCCAGTCTCAGCTTCCTAGGTAGCTGGGATTATAGGCATGCACCACCATGCCCAGCTATTTTTTTGGAACTAGGTCTCGCTACGGGCCGCAGGTGGGACTCGAACCACAATCCCTACCCTCAGCCACTTCATAGGCTGAAGCTTACAGGCACGAACCACGAGCCCGGCCCTTATGCCTTTTCTTTCTTTTGCATGCTTTACTTCTTTTTTTTAATTTGGTAGTGATTAAAATTAAATAAGCATAATAATAGAGGCCTCTTCCCTTGTTCATGATCTTAGGAAGAAGTATTCAGTCATTCACCACTAAGTATGATGTTAGCTGGTTCTTTGTTGATGCCCTAAAATGTTGTCTGCTTCTAATTATTGTCAGATCCTGCCAATTTTATATAAGGTCTATAATAAAATATAATAAATATTGTGGGTCTAAGTTACAAACAAGTTGAGGTTATTGCTGTTTTATTAATTTATTTGTAAATTTTATATTGACACAGTTGTCCTTTATATTTTGCGCAAAAAGTGGAGAATTCCTAGCTATACAATTGTCTTCCTTTGGTTAAAGTCCTCTGCTAACCATTCCACACTCTGACTCCACTGCACATGTTCTCTGGAGACTACATCTGTACGGTCTGAAATCATCCCAGCTTGCTTCGGGAGTAGGAGTGCCTCCAGTCCCCAATGCACAGTCCCTGCATCAACACAGTAGAGTCAGAATGACAATTGTGCACAATGAATGCAGATACGAAGAAACAAAGCTTCATTTACTTCAATGCTATTGTTATGTTGCTACTGGGGTTTTTGTGTTTATGATGTAAAGTTGCAAAACTGAGCGATGTAATACTTTTAGTAAGAGAAAATTTTAACTCATTTAGAAAATATTTTGATGGTGGATCAGTAGCCTTCAAATTGAAATTTATTCACTAATTTTCTTGTTATTTTAATTGTAATATTCATTTTTGTGACAGATCAATATGTAGGTCTACAATTTGTCCCTTTAAAAATACATTAATGGGATGGAAAAATTATCAGTTACTGTTTTGGCATGTTTGTGTTGTATCTTACTTTCTGTTTTTTCCTTTTTGTTTTATTGGTAAAATCCTATGCCCTAAGTTCAAAAAATATTTTATTGCCAGTCATTTTTTTGTTTGCTTGTTTTTCTGTTTTTTTTTAAATTATATATTTTTAAATTTATATATATATATTTTAAATTTATATATATAAATTATATATATATATTTCACATATTTGTATTTCCCAGGGATCACCCACCACCTTCCCTCTCTGACCGCTTCCTCCTTTTTCCCTCCCCCCATCCCATTTGTGTACTTTAGCTTGGTTGTTAGCTTATTTTGACTTTTCCTCTTGACCTTTTGCTTGTTTTCCCTATATCCTATATATTAGTGAGACCATTTGGTGTCTTTTTTTTTTCTGATTTGTTTCTGCTAATATGATTTCTTCTAGGTACATCCATGTTATCATAAATTTGTCAAATTTGTCATTTTTAGTTGATGAGTACTATTCCATTGTGTATATATACCACATCTTTTTCATCGTCATCTGTCTTGGGACATGTAGGTTGTTTCCATGTCCTTGCACTTATAAACAGTGCTGCAGTATAATCATCATTATCATTATTCAGGCTAGAGTTGGGGCATTTGCTTATAGTGCCTGCACCACAGTGGGGTCAGAGCCTGTGCTGGGCCAGCCCCAATAGGCATCAGCCCAGTCTAGGCGTAGCTGGTTGTTTGTGACTTATTTGTTTTGGGGGGAGCATTTTGAGATTTGTCCTGAGTGGGTCATGGATGAAACAGATAGGCTGGTAATTCATAGCCGTGAAATGATTTTACCAGGTTCTGGGGGGAAACCCTGGACTGAGAACCAGGGTTCTCTGCCCTGTCATTGCCTTCATTTCACATCTCTGGGGCTGAGTGAATCAGTCCCAGTGGTTTCTCCTGGTTCTGAAATTCAGTGACTGTCTTCTTCCACCATGAAATATAAAGGATTGTTTTCACTATTGTTCATGTTTGTATTTATGAACAAAGACTCTGACCAGTGGGGCAGGAAGGACGTCATGAAAACAGTTTTTTGTTTTGTTTTTTTTTTTTTTTTGGATGCTTGTCAGAAATTTAGTAACAGAACTTTCTGGGTATTTGTAGGAGGTGACATCAGTGACAGGGTAGATGTGGGAGGAGGCATGTTCAAGGGAGTAGGCCTCTCTGACCCTCTGAGGGAGTGGTGGGGGTGTTGGGGTGAGGTGAGGGGGGCAGCAGGGCAGCAGGAGGAAGCTGGTTACAGGAGGCTGTAGATGCCAGTTAAAGGTACCCTCAATGCACTCAGTGGTGGGTCTGGGCCTCATAGAAGTAGATGTTGATGCTGTCATCTTGTTCTTTGGTCAAGTTCTGGCAGGAGAATGTGGCCCTCTTGGCAGCCATCACATCTCTGGACTGTCTGTCCGAAGGGACTTTTCTCTCAATGGGATGTTTCCATTTGGGGCACTTCTTTGGTATCAGGAAGGGAACCTTCTATTCTCCCTGTCTGTCCAGGGACTTCATGGCCTCCCAGTTGTGGGACTTCAGCTGGTGCAGTTCATCGAATTTCATACTGACGTCCACCACAGACAGCTGCAGCAAATCCCAATACCCAGCCAGGTCTTGAGAGGTGGGCCTGGGCATGGAGCCAAGGTCGGTTCAGGTTTGTGGAGGTGGCTCAGACAGCTGCATTTTCTCCTTGGTAATGGGACGGGCTGCTGGAGGTCCAGAGCTGCTTGCCCAGCAGGCACCGGAGCCAGGGGTCCTTGAAGACAGTTCATTATCTAACCATTTTCTAAAGGCAAACTGAAGTCTGTCCTCAGCTGCCTCAGTGATGATCACTACTCTCACTGGGACCTTGCACCTCATATCAGGGGTGTGGGGTTTTGATGACTTCAATATCAGGTGGACCTCTCTGATGGCCAACCCATCATGTGTCTGTCCTCGAGGCTCTGAACAGATGCTGAACTGAAACCCATCTCTGCCTGGGATTTTTCTGTAAACTTGGAAAGCGCTGTCCTAATACTGGCAGAGGCAAGTATAGTAACAAAGAGCCTCCCCAATGGTGTTCATAGATCACTGACTTCGGAATCACTTGGAGTGCTTCCAGACATAGTGAATCAGAATTTAAAAGTGGTACCCAGGCATCTTCCCACAAACTGCTTGCTAGTTAAGACAATGCGTTCTGAAGATCGTTCATATAAAAGGATGATGGAAAGAGTGCTTCTTTGAAAATGGTTAGAAGTTGATATAACAGAAATTAGTCACTAAGTATATTTTATACTGACTTTCACAATATCTTTTATTTATTAAATGATCAATATTTTGTCCTTAGAACTTGCCCTTCTGCAAAATTAAGATATATCATTTTAAGTAATATCAGTATTGTAAGATAAAATGATATGGCTGATGTGACAGATTGTAAGATGACCTTCAGCACATGGAACCCATGGCCTGAATAAAAGCATAGGGAAACTATAGGTGTCTAATGGGAAATTCAGGTTTAATTAATTGTTCTCTGATGAATTGATTTGCATTGAGTTTTGGCACCTGAAGCTTAATAACTAATTACAAGGACTACTAGTGACTAAGAAGTAATCTGCATACCCATTTTCAAGTAGGAGGTATCACAGTTGTTTGTCAAAGGGTAGCAAGACAGGGATACAAAGCTTTCAGAGGTACCCCAAGATGGTGCTCATAGTATTAGAGAATGGATCCCAGCCATTTACCATAGACTGAGGTGGAATTGGTAGTTTCATAGGACATGCTGTGCATCTGGTTACCTTGAGTCATGGAGGAAGAAGGGCTCAGAGTAAACTTGACCCCTTTCTCTGAGGATATAATATCTGCATTTATTTCATATATTATTTTTCCCTGTTATTCCAATTGTATCTCCATTCAGCCAATCTCTTCAGTAGTAAGGAAACAGGCAGTGTTCATCAGTTTACTATAACAAAAGCTCTTGACAAGATTCAACATTCATGATAAAAAGTTTTCAGTTACCTTGGAATGGAAGGGAATGCCCTTAATCTAATAAGTGACATCTACAAAAAAAAAAAAAACCTTATGGTTAAGTTCAAATGTTTTTCTTTTATATGGAGAAAATTTTTTTGGCCAAGGAATGAAGGATGGGCTATGGAAGGATGGATAAAACTCAGGGGTAAAGCAACATGTCGGGGGCATTGCCTTAGATGAAAGGTTTGATTTGGGGAGCAGTAATAGAAATGGAAGGTGTTTAAGAGGCAGAACAGATAGGGCTTTATTTACAGAATGGATATGGGGGTTGAGATGAGACTGAACAACTGCCTAGGTAGAAAAAAATGATGTCTATGAATAACAGGCTGACGTTATTATCTTTTTCAAACAAAACAGTAGCAGCAGCAACACCTACTGAGTTTGGGGTAATATATATTGTACCATCTCAAGAAGTCTCTCAATTCTATAATTTCATTCTAGAGTAATTTTCAATTATCGGTAAAACAATAATATATCCTATTGGATGGAAGAAATATTCATACATCCAACAAGCTTTATATCCCCAAACTTTATAAAGAATTCATACAACTCAGTAACAAAAAGACAAATAACCAATCAAAAAATGGGCAGAAGATCTGAATAGGCACTTTTTCTATATACAGACATAAAAATGGCCAACAGGCACAGGAAAAAATGATCATCTTTATTTATCATAAAGAAAATGCAAACCAGCCAGGTGCCGCACTGGCCGAGAGCTCAGCTCTATCTGTGCTCCCGTGACCCCGCCGTGATGGCGGAGCCACCACTCTAGTGCGCACCAACTAAGTCTGTCTCTGGAGGATGTGTAAGGTGAGTTGCTCATGCATGAGGGCTGTGAGGGCTGCGTGAACTGATCCTCCTCCCCACATGTGGTGGGGAAGGGGCGTGGCTGGGGGCTGCTTCTGGGAATGGCTGGAGCAGCCGGCGCTGGGTGCCGCACACCTGAGGCCTGCTGAGAAGCAGAGGGCAGTGTGTGCGGCACGGGGAGGTGCGGGGGGTGCTGAGCGGGTGATTCACTACAGACCCCTTTCCGTTAGCCTCTACTCGGAGCTGCCCACACACCAACAATAAGTACATCCAGACAAAACTTCAACCAAAGAAACAGAAGAGGCAAGGAACACCAAGAAAGATTTTAAAAACAAATGCCCCACTGGGGTCAGCCCGGAAAGAGGCCGGGCCTGGCCGGCGGCGACGCCACACAGCCCCCAGGGGGTCGCGCACACGGTGGCCATGACAGCGGCCACCGCGCCCTGGGCGCACCGGTCGGACCCCACCTACTGGAGGGGGCGGGGCGAGACTGGGGTCGAGCCCGGGAGCATCCGGGACTCGGCAGCGCCCAGGGTCAGCGCGGGTCTCTGTGCCCGGGCACCCCGTGGCCACGCCACCATGGCGTGGCCACCGCTGTAGCACTCACCGGCTCCTCGGGCTTCCTCGAGGTCAGGCGGGGTGGGGCTGGGGTCAGCCAGGAAAGAGGCTGGACCTGCTGGCACGTGGGCTGCACTGCACATCTGAGCCCTTTGAAGACGCAGGGCTGGTGGGGGGGGGGGGGGGGGGGGGGGTCGGGTGGTATTGATAGGGTGTGCCCCCCCCATTGTCTCCTGTTTAAGATTGCAGATTTCAAGGACAGGTAATGTTAAAATGGGAGAATGACCTTAGCTGGAATTTCCCTTCAGGGGGATGCAGGGGGAAGAAAGAAGTGTAACAGATTTCCTGGAAGGCGGGAAATCAGGGTATATAAAGGGTGTGCAAACAAAGAGAAGGATTGGGATGCAGATTCGAATATGGAGACTGGATAGAGAGAGAGGTTCAGTGGTAAGGAAGAGATGGGAATCGGCCATCTTGTAAAGATGTGAGCCATGTGAGCTTGGCCATGTGGCCACCGAGGGCCCTCAACCCTCGGCTGACCCAGGCTGGCAGCATGTGTGCTGAAAGCAGTTAAGGAGTTTGCAGATTTGAACTCCGTGTTGGAGTTTGCTTTGCTGAGTTTGATTTGTGTCTGAAAGAGGCCGTGCAAAAGTTAGGCCTGAGAAGAAAGTGAACTTTGCTGGTTTGGCACCATGGAGTTCCTGCTACCTGAAGATGACAAGGAGAAGACAGCGTGAA
>PVHY01031016.1:0-12968 GCA_004024945.1 Uropsilus gracilis
AGTTCTCTGGGGGGAGGAGCCGAGGCACAAGCAGGAGACAGAGGTACAGCTGAATGAGTGAGTCAGTGTGGCCACACACATGGACAGAGCGGAGCCCTGACCAGACAAGAAACCCACAGCTTAGGGAGTCTTTTGCGACCCATTTTAAATATAACTGTCTCAAAGCTGAGTCACGCTGGTAAAAACTGAACACTCTGCATGGCAAGACTTCATAGCTTCATTATCTAAAGAAAGAGAACTTCATGGAGGGAAAGGAATCGCGGCTTCAAACAGGCATTCAGACAGCTTTCCTTTCATGGAGTAATAATAGTTACACACGGAGGAGCTTTCTTTTAGTATTCGTCCTTCCCCACCCCCATAGTGTTCCTTTCTTGAGGATGTCATTTCTTAAGTTGAAATTCAAGATTTTTTTAAGTGATCAAACTATTTGTTACTAAGCAAGAAGGTGATGACCTGAATATGTACAAGATAAACATGTGAAAACCCAGTTACTCCAGCATTGTCCAACCCTGTCCTTTAGTCTCTGGTCACCTCACCCCATGTCCAGTCAATCTGAGTTCAGCAGCATGTGTTGAAAAAGCAGGACATCCTTCTTCTTTTCCTTTGGCATCTGTTCTGACTTCCTCCAAGCATGTGGTCAAAGATGTAATGTTCTCTTCTTTTTACAATGTCCGTCTTAACTTTGGGCATTAGAAAATCTCCAAGATACAGGAACCAACATCAAGTCCATCTTTTTAGGCCTTGCTCACTACCTCTCCAAAAACATCTAAATCAAACTAGATAAATCAAGCTCCAACACAAAGTTCAAATCTCCAAACTCTTTAGACGCCTTCAGCACACACTCAGCTTGTGCATGCTGAAGCCATGAGTCTCACATACTCCTCCCCAAATGGCTGAATCAAAAGTCAAGTTTATATATTAAAGATAAAGCCAGGCACGGTAGTGCATGCCTGTAGTCCAAGCGCTGGGAGGCAGGAGGCCTGGAATCGCTTGAGTTTGAGGGTTCGAGACTACCCTGGGCACATAGCAAGACCAGGTCTTGAAAAAACAGCTGGGCATGGTGGAGGGCACCTGTAATCCCAGCTACCTGGGAAGCTGAGGCTGGGAATCACTTGAGTCCATGGGATCGGGACTACCCCAGGCAACATAATGAAACCTAATCTCATATTTACTCATATATATATATATATGAAAGATATGCTGATTAGGATAATCATAAACAGAACATACTTTTCTTTGTTTACCTTTCTCCTAATTATAAGAACATCTCCAAGCAGAGAATCCTGAATTCTTCAAGGGTGACCATGTGGATGGACCTCATGAACGTTCAGGGAAATAAACCAGACAAGGAAAAACAAGTCATATGATTTCACTCATGAGTGGCATATAGAGAAAACAAACAAGCAGATGAACCACATAAAACTAAAACAAATTTCTGGATTAGTAGCTGCCAAAAGTACAGGGTGTGGGGGAGAGTGATTACAGTTAAAGGGGACAATTTTATAGTGACAGAAAGAATTGGACTTTGAATGGTCAACTTATTGTAGTGTGTACACATGTTGGATGCACACCTGAAAGTTACGTTATAATGCAATTGACTTCAATTATGTGTGTATACATGTGTGTATAGTGTACATGTGTAACAAATTCTGTAGTGTAGGATCTTTTTGTTTAGTGATATAGCCTGTCTATTACAGTACTTGGTACATAGTAGGACAGTACTTGGCACATAGTAGGCACTCACTAATATACATTATGCCAAAGATTGAATGAGTGTGAGAAAGCATACTGACTCTCCATCAGTTGAGCTGGTGTTAAGTGAACCTGAGGCTGAAGGACCACAGTATTTTCTTTTACCAGGTAAATATTTTCAAGAATTGCCTTGGTGCTTGCATTCATTTGGAGTTCATTTTTGAAAACTTTTACATTTGAAAGCCTATGTAATACAGTTATTTCTATTGACATTGGTGTGGTGAGCTGAATTGGTGTCCACTTCTTTTTCCTTGCTTTGACTTAGCCAGTCCTGAATTCTTAATTTCTAACTCATTACTTTGGTGACTGAAGTATGTATTTGAGTAATTTTTTTCTGTAAAAATTAATAGATGAGAGGTTTTTAAAACTGTTATAGGTTTGAGATTTCTTCTGCAATGGTTTCCAGATTATTTTGCTTGCATCATCTCTAAGATAATTTTACAAAACCAAGTCTCACTCACACATTTAAAACTCAGCAGATGGGAGTGCATTTCATAACCTTAAATAGTTACAAAAATGTAATTTCCAGAATAAGGTATGTATTGAGCTTTTAAAATAAAACTATCCCTTTACTATTTTTAAAGTAGTCAAAAGAATCTGAACATCAAAACAATTACATCTCTACCTATCCATTTGAAAAAATGAGCTAGTTCTTTGATGATAATCAGAATTCTTATCATTCCTTCTGTTTTTGAACATATATTTCCATTTTCTTCTAGAATCTGATCCCCATGTATTTTGTGCTTGCAAGTCTTGTTTGGCTCCAACTTATGTATAAGTTGGAGTTTTAGAAACCTTTCTGTCACCATTAGGCTCTCGGTAGTTTTTAAAATGTAATCTGAATTCTATCATTATAATTATTACTAGTTCACAGTTGACTGAAAGAGATCTATTACCAATTGTGTTAAGACTTTGATGAGAAGTGGAATTATTCTACTGGAAGTGCATCTCTGGAAAAATGGATGAGGCTGTCTTTCATCCCCCATTACATACCGGTGGAGAGATGTTACTTATTAGAACAAGAGTGTGTTCAATTCCGTCCCTGCAGGTTTTTTTTTTTTTGTCACACTGAATTCATGTTTAGTTTATATGCACGAATGTCCACAGTGCCCGCATTCTACAAGCTTTTCCTGTCTCATCCCACCTGTTGATCGATTCCTACTCCCAAAAGCAACAATTTTCCATGCTTTGACCTATTCAGATGGTGTGAGGGCATTTACTTCATTTTGCATACTCCGGGTGCGAGATGTAGGCACGACTTTCACTTTTAGGAATTTTCTAGTCATTCCTTACAAAGGAAATAAGAATGCATCTCTCTGCCCCATCCCCTCCCTCTATTTTTCTGTTATTGAGTCACAAATTCTTCCTTCCTCCCTCCCTCCCTCCTTCCCTGCCTCTCTCTTTCTTCCATCTTCTTTCTTTCTTTTAATTTTATTTTGTTCAATTGATTCATTCAGCTTTTAGGACTAGAAACACTGAGAAACCTTATTCATAGGAACATAGTGGTTCTGTGTTGCACCACTCAGAAGCGCCATGCTGTTGTTCCAAAGATTTACTCTACCTCTTGGTCAGGAAGCTGGTCCATCACCAAGGGGAATGGCTGTTCCACTTGGTGCTCATTTGCTGCGTAAGCAGAAGAGGCGACAATGGCACCCAGGGTTCCTGCCTGCACCACCTCGCTCTTCTCTCCTGACTGCTGCCCTCTCCCCACAGTGGGTGACTGTCTTCCCTCCACTTGCGCTGTGGCAGTTCTAGCTCAGGACAGTATCTTAAAATTTTTTATTTTCTTTCAAATTGATTGCATATATATATGTGTGTGTGTGTGTGTGTGTATATATACATGTATATATATATATATATATATATATATATATATATGTGCAATCACCTGTGAACCATCATCTTATTCTCTTGTGCCCATCCCTACCCCAACTTAACACCCCCCCCCTTGCTCTGTGTTTCAGTTCTGCGGACAGTTTTAAGTTTTCCTTGTCCTTCTGTTTGCTTGTTTTCCCTCTATCCCACATACCGGTGAGACCATCCAGTATTTTGTTTTCTTTCTGGCTTATTTCCGCTAACATGATTCCTCCTAGCTCCATTCACGTTACCACACATGCATCTTTTGATGGCTGAATAATATTCTACTATATACATAGACCACAGCTTTCTGACCCATTCATCTGTTTGGGGGCATGTGGGCTGTTTCCATATAGGGACGGTGTCTTAGTGTGGGTTTTTCTTAGAAGACGCTGAAACAGGGGTTCGCGTGTAAGCAGTGTGTGCGAGGGATGACGCTGCACTTGCCCTGGGCAGCTCAGGAAGCACGAGACAGGCAGAGGGGAAAAAGCGTGCTTACCAAGTTGGCAGCCACTGTGGCTACCTGGTGCCGAATCCACTAGAAATCCTCTGAGGAGCTGCAGGATGTGCTTCATAATTGTCCTACCTGGAGCTGAGCGGCTGGGGCATTTATTTCCCAGTTTATCTCCTTCATCCGACTGTCACTTGTTGACAGACGCTGCAAGCACGCTGCTGCTGAGAGCTCGGGGTCAGTCCTGAGGCCTTGTCAAGCAGGAGCCAGACAGACAAGGCCCAAGGACAGAGAGGTGGCAGGAGCTGTCAGGGGAGCAGCAGCAATCCTCCAGTCCTTTCCAGGGGCGGCTGAAGGGCCGTGGGTACGGCTGCATCTCCCACAAGCTGCCAGCAGTAAACCGGGCACCTCACTTGTGGCCAGTGAATGACTGGTCCAAGGCTGAGCACAGACTAACACCGGGGGCCGTCCTAGGAGTTCCCTTTGATCTTTCTGAAAGACACTGTGAGACATGAGGTGACTTTCTGGCGTCAGTGACGCGAGGTGTGAGCTCGGAGGTCGCCCACAGGTAGATGTCCAGTGACTTCGCAGACGCCCACTGGACAGAGGTGGCTGATTGGAGGGAAGCAGATGAGGAGCCAGGGGAGCCCCAGCAGCCTCCACGGTGCTGCTTTGAGAGGCTTGGAGTGCAGGGTCTTGGGGTCCTGGTGCCCCACACTTGGCCATGGCGGCTGCCACCACACACCGAGCACGCTCATGCACCTCACCTTTGGATCAGAGGCTGGGGGGTTTCTGGGGACCTGCCTTGGTGTGGCCGAGTTGGCTGGTGCACGGGCACCCCCCACATGCTTGGCACCCCGGCAGGGTGCTGGTGGGGAGGAAGGAACTAGAAGCCCCCCTTGTTTCACTCTCTCCACACCACTTAGCCCCCAGGAGGAATAAGAAACAAAGACTACAAACACTGACACGGAATGTGCAAGGGATGAGGAACCAGCAGGATGCAAGGGAAGAAACATCTAGAAAACCATTGCATGATGGACAGAGAAACGACCATGGTGATGACCTAGTGCAGAATCACAGCTATGGCCTCACCAGGAGCGGAAGGGGCATTAATTCCAGTTCTGCTACATCATCTAGAGGGCAAGGCGCCCCTCCCCATCCCTTGGTGGGGAAGGCCACAGAGCCGGGCATCGGCTTCACAGCAAAGCAGCCAACTAAGGGAGGGAAAATGACCTGCAAAGGCCATGGACAGGTTCCTCTGCACGAGTGACTTCTTTACTGACAATGGCTGGGGATGAGCCCCCCTAAGCCAGAGGGCGGAGCTATAAGCCGAAGAGAGAGCAAAACAGCGCAGAGAATGGACAATGAGTGACCTCACATGAGCATGGACGGGCTGCCCAATGCAAAGTTAAGACTGAAAACCCACCAGCACGTTTACCGTGTCCCAGGAACACAGTCCCTCACCCAGCAAAAGGACATTGCCATGCGGGGGGGGGGGGAGAGAGAGACGAATGGACTTAACATAGACCAACAGACAGCAAGGAGAGAGAGGGGTCTGGGTGAACAGAGGGGGAGTCAGGGGGAGGGGAAGGCAATCCAATAATCATTTGCTCATGTGTAAGAAATTCTGAGAAAGAATAAAAGGGGAAAAACAAGAAAAAAGAAAGTCCTAATTGGGTTTCCCTAACTTGCCCCCAGAAAGTCTGGGGCACATCTGAACCACCCTCATCTCAGGAAGATGTAGTCCCCCAGCCGGCCACATCTCCTGCACAGCTTGCAGAAGAGCCTCTTCGCTTGAATGTAAGACACATCCCTCTAGGAGCCCACAGCAGCGTACAGATGGAGGGGAAACGTCAGACAGTCTCTCAGCTTCGGAACAGCAAAGCACAGACTGGTTGGTGGGGTGCGGGTGGCACGTGGCTCTAAGGTGGTCGCTGAAATCTCTAGTTCCAGCAGCTTGGCAGAGCCTTGTAAAGTCTTCAGGCTTCTAGAAAGATAGGCTCATTTGAAAATAAGCACCGAGGAGGGAAAAGCAAAGCGAGACAACGTCAAACTCGCAACGGTGGAACAGAAATATACACTATGCAGAAATATCCACATACACTAGGACAAGCTCTCCATGGGGAAAGTGCTAGTTCTGTGTAAGAGAGAGGACTAGTGAAAGCATGTATAAGTTTGCCTAAAATCAGGACACCCGAGGGAATAAAGGTGACCAATGACAGTGGTTACATAATGGGGACAGGGGAGGAGACGAGGCCTCTGAGGTAGACACATCATTATCTGCGCTTCAGCTTTATGGGCATGTTTGATCTACTCAAACCGAGTTTGAAATATAAAAAGTGTAGACCCACTTTCCCCAAAGTTGAAGTGAATAGCACCGAACTCCAAAGCGAAAGCATCACCAAGCTATCTGAACTGGCCCAGAGAAGACAACAAAAAAGGTTCCATAAAGATTTGCTCCCATCAAAAGTAAAGCTTTAAAGTCTAAGGATTTTTAAAATGTGTCTCTTTTTCAAAGTGATGGAAACAAACTGTTTCAGCTCTCTGGGACCTTAAGTTGAAATAGAACCTCCGGACTGAAAGAGGAAAGAAACACAAAGAGGAAAATGCCAGAGTATCAAGGGCAAAATGTGGGCCTGCACACGGTGGGGGCTGTGTGTGGTCCTTACACGGGTCTTGATCGGGCAATTGTTTCTCAGGTTCATCTTCAGGTTCATAGATTTTATTTTACAAGTCTACGAATAGGGTAATGGTGCAGTTCTTGTTGTTTAATAAGGGATGCAGATGTGCTATTTAATTCCAGTTTTCCAGAAATTCATAGTTGTTCATTAATGTATATATAAAAATTATTTTTGAAAAAATACAGACTATTACAAAAACGTTACTTTGGGGCTGCTATTAAGTGATAGTCCTTTCTTTATACATGTTTTAAAGGTGTCTCCCAACGTATACATGAGACATTATTAACTTATATCTATAGATTTAGATATATAGAGAGTGAAGATTTTTACTAATAAAAGCTCTTAGATGCAGCAAAAGTATATTCAAAAGATCAAACATTGCGATCATGCAATATTAGACACTGCTGATGCAATTCAACAAAAACAGTAAGAGTTAAAACATGGAGAAATACAGATCATAGTACAAAAAGATAAATGGCTATGCAGTGAAAAGGCAAGCGTTAGCAAAGCTAATTACTGTAAGTTTTCCAGTTCGGGCAGGTCTGAATTCCTGTACTCAGTCAGGAGCAAGCCAGCTGTGGATACAGCTGTAGAACACCTGACTCCTCAAAATGGGGGACAGAATATTCAACCCCAGCTCTTTACTTGGGTTTGATATTTCCAGTTCTTTATTTTTTCAGGAGAAAATGGAAATCTGGATTCTTATGTTAACCCATATATTTTCCAAATCATGGCCAAATCTAAGTATGTCTATTGCTTTCAATACCTAGTTTTGTGAGTATTAAAATAACAGTGAGGCCCTACCGACTTAGACTTTCACCATGAAGTGCAATAATCTGGTATTATGATGCTATAATATCAGCAGAGTACAGCCCAGAGAAATCCAGCCTGCCACTGTCTGTAAACAGTTTTATAGAAGTCACATCCATTTGTTTACTTATCATCTATGCCTGCTTTGTGCTGTACTGGAGCCTAAAATATTTATTAGCTGACTTTAGAGAAACTCAGCAATCCATGGAAATGTTTTCACAAATCTGAATCTGTCGTGTTGAATTCTGCTGTAAGAGGATCCCACTACACTTTGACGTCAGAATGCATCTTAGTCTATTTAATAGAACGGTTTTGCTTCAGAAATTTAATTCAGTTGAATATGATAGGGAATAATTACTAGGCATGTTTACACAATTTCTCTCCCCTTCTATGAACTGCGATAGATCACAGACAAGTGTACTGAGGACTCAACAAAGCACACATGTAAAGTTAAATGGGCCTTCGACATAGTTACACACAGCATGCCACAAATCATACAGAACCACATCTTGAAGAGAAATGCCCTTTAGCTTGCGCCCTCTAGAGGTGGAGAAGAGAATTTCCCCTGTGTCCTATAAGATGTCCTAGCTCTGGAAACCTAATCCCAGTGGACACGCAGTACCAGCCGTGACCACTTGGCGGCGTCTGCCTGTGTCCAGGTTGGGAACAATCATGAAAACGACCTTGGGAAGAGGTTTATCTCGGCTCTCAAGGTGCTGTGACTTGAATGCCCCTGTTTCTGAAATCCGGTCAAAAGGGGGCAAAAGCCACCAACCAACAAGCCACAGAAAATAAAAGCACCTTTTAAAATGTGGCTTCTGCCACTGAGCTTTCTTACCAGATCCGTCTCACCCATGCATAACAGTTGCTAATCAAATGCAGCAACAGGGTTTTATTAACAAGGGAAATTAACCAGGAAAACCAAAAGTCCTCACAGCCACAAGTGGCAGTTATCTGACCCCAGTCACCATTCTGTCCCAAAGGCCCCAAAGACACATGTCCAAGATGGTGCCCTTTGCCCCTCCACACCTGAGGCAGACACTCTGCCATGTCCAGTCTTTATTCAGCAGACGCTCTTGACTTTCTCTTGGCTTCCTCTCTCTCCAGTGTTCTGAGCTGCTCCACTTCTCCAAGGTGCTTCAAAC
The DNA here is from genome assembly GCA_004024945.1 of Uropsilus gracilis. Classification (NCBI taxonomy): domain Eukaryota; kingdom Metazoa; phylum Chordata; class Mammalia; order Eulipotyphla; family Talpidae; genus Uropsilus; species Uropsilus gracilis. The sequence continues at coordinate 8,697 of PVHY01031016.1, forward strand.
TTCTTCAAATGCTGATGCATAAATCAGCTTTCCCCATCCCTGGCCATCTCCAGGTACCAGCTCACTAGGCCATCTTGCTGCAGTGCCATATACTCTCCAAACAGGCCACTCTTCTGCCGGCCACCATAGCTACTTGCCACCTCCACCTCACTCTTTCAGGGGGCTTCCCCTGGCCAGGCCACAAGGGCCTGTTCTCTCAGTCCACCAGTCTAGTCTTTTTTTTTCCTTTCATTTTTTCTTTCTTTTCTATCTACCCTCTCTTCCTGCTTCTCATATTCTCTCACAAGGGGCCTCTCTCTCAGACTTCACCCACCAGGGTATTCACCCACCACAATTTTCAACTGCATCACTACCCTGCATCATTACCTCTAGTCCTTCCTTTCTGATGGGGATGTTTAGTCAAAAGAGACTTTTTTCCCTGCAGGCCTGAAAGAATGGAAGGGCATATGTTTTGATGCCCTGTGAGTGTGTTAGAACAGCTCTGGCTGCTTTAACAGGCCCCTTTGCAGAAGGTAATGCTTCCTGTGCAGGCTTTCTATGGTGACCTGGTTGTTACGTCTTCCAAGGTGTTTTATGTGTGATTTCTGCTACTGAAACCAAGTCCCTGCTACAAGCTGCAGTGTGGCTACATCTTGGGAACATCTCAGTAAGTGAAAGACACCAGACATACCAGCCATCACCTGGAGGGGGTGGCAGGCCTGATGGTAGTCTCAGGCCAGTTCACAGGGCTGGAAAGTGAGGACTTGGGAGACTGGGGGAGGCGAGGCTGAGGGAGAGCTACTGCTTAGTGATCACAGCATTCGTTGCACGGATGAAGTGTGTGTCTCAGATGGTGGGAAATGGATCATGGTTGTGAAGCGCCGAAAGTGGTAAGTGACTTGCCTTAGATAGAGGAACATCTTCCTCTATTCTCACCCATCTCCGACACACTAAACATGTTCCAGCAAGTCTCTTATCTATGACGTAGCCCCCTAACCTCCTAGGAATGTCCCACTGAAGAGACATGTCCCTGAAAGATAAAGGTGTTTACCTCACAGGTGTTTTCCTGCTAAATAATGAATCTCCCATCCTTCTACCCCGCATGCTACGGGATCCTGGTTTCACCTTCCCTACTACTGCACTGCGGCCATCCTTCACCAGGGTGTTTAAGGGGCTGGAACCTCTAATAAATGGCTCAGCACATGTTCACTGAGCCCCAGTCTATGATTCTGTCTTGGACCATCTCAATCTTTTCCATTCATTCTTTTTCCCACCCATGGCTTCCAACAGGTGGTGATGGTGACAGAGCATCTGAATGTGTATATATTTATATTTACCATGATTAAAAACAAAGCCAAACAAAAAAGGGATGTAAGACTGAGGGAATGAGCCAAGCTTCTACCCTCAGCACTCCTTGGATTCTGGATTCCTACCCTTTTTCAAATCATGGCCAAATCCAAATATGGATTCCCTTGCTTCTTACCTGCTCACCTACACATTAAATATATATATATATATATATATATATATATATATATTCCATTTTATTTAATAGTCACAGGTGTTTTGTAACATTTATATTTTAGGATATCTATTTATAATTTTATTACATGATCATATCCAACTTACTTTTAAATTCTACTCAAGTTTTTTAAAAATTATATCCAAAAAAGCATTTATTAAAGCATCTGCTGAATATACTGAGATTTTTTTTAAATTCACATCGTGGAAAGGGGTATGTATATAATACACTTCCCCTGTATTTGAGTCAATAGGATCCGAGAGGTGCTCTTCTTCACTATTATACAAATAAAATACTTTTGAAATAATCCCTCAGTAAGTGCTAATGGCTTCCTCTAGCAAGGTGAAAAGAAGACTAAAGATTTGAGGTAGAAAGGCATCTTTATGTGGCTTGATTATTTTGTTCTCTATGTTTTTATTACCTTTTAAAATCGACCTAGATTTTAAAAAAATTAGTAATCATTTTGTCATTTACATATTTATGTATCTGTCTACCTACCTACCTATTTTATATTACATCATTGCAGTCCCCAGAGTTCTCCCACCACCCCATCATCTGGGCGCCTTCCCCGATCTCTCCCTCCCCCCACCCCTTCCCCAACAGTCTACCCCCTCTCTGTTGTCAGCTGACCCTGGGTTTTTCCTGGCCTTTTGCCTGTCACTCCTACATCCCATCATAGGTGAGATCATAGAATTTCTGTCTTTTTCTCTCTGACTTATTCTGCTAATAAAATTCCCTTTAGGTCCATCCATGTTCAGCCTAGATTTTTTAGAGAGGGGCTCATGCTTTTGTTTTCCACTAAAAGACAAGCAGCCACACTATTTGAGGAATATGCAACCTTCTCCTTTAAGAACCTATTTAACTGCTGGAGTCCAACTCTCTGTTTCTCAAGGTGGACTTAAACCAGGCATTGGGCAGTGTGCCAAAATCCCAGAGTACAGGGTGCATCTGCCTTTCCCCACTCCTTATCTGCTTAGTGGGCAGGACAGCGAAGATGTCAGGGGAGATCTTCCTTCGAGAGGAAATGGCTGGTTTCATCAAGCTGCCCGTCTCCTTGATGGAGACAGATACTTCTGCGGAAAGGAGGCACCTGAAACTTGACAGCAACAGGACAGGTCCAGTTGACCATGATGGCCATTTTCTTTAAACAAAAATTAACATTCCTCTAAGCAAGTTTGGCCTCTTAGCACTAAAATAGGAATAACACCAAAACATACAACAGAAAAAGCCAGCTTTAGAATAATGTTGTGACTGAAAGTTTCAAAATGTAAAGCTCAGACTAATATTGGATAATGAGAATGTTTAATTTTTTATAGTCGTGTGCATTGTCTAAATGTTGGTAAATACAGAAGAGTTTAGAGGTATGGAATACAGAGGTAGTTTAGGGGTATTGAAAATGAATCGTAAGTTTCCCACAGAAAAAAATCCTCACTGCCATATGGACAGATTTTCACTTAGCCTCACCTTCTTTCTTCCTTCCTTCCTTCCTTCCTCCCATCTTCACCCCTCTCTCTCCTTCCCTCTCTTTCTCTCCTCACCACTTTGCCCTCAACTGTCAGGTGCATATGTAAATAAATAGACAGATATGCCCTAGAGTTGTAATTCTGCTTTACTCTTAACACTACAAACACTCTTTCATGTCAACGCTTGTTACCTGAAAACACAATTTTAATATTAAATGATAAACCTTTACATAGAAATATCATTTGTTTTGTTATTTCCTTATTTTTGCCCACTTCTCTTTTTCTGATATACAACTTGTAAATACAAATAGGCAACAGTTTTCTATCATTTAATCCTTTCTATTGAAACATTTTCTAGAGGCAGCATTACTAGTTCAGGAAATTTGAACATCACCAAGCAACTTTCAGGTCCAATTTCTCTCCAGAAAGTGATCGAACAAACTGTTGTGTCAAGTACATACCCAAGACATCTGCAGGCACATCTGGCCCTGTCACCCCAGTTATGGGCCTAGCACTCTATGACTTTCTACTAAACACACACATCCTTTAATTGAAATGTATCTAAGTGTAAGAGATATTGAAATAGCTTTAATGACAGTTGTTCTTCTCAGTTGTTAATGTTCAACATTTAGACTCACTCTCCAAATGACAGTGACTTCACTTCTGGCAGGGGGAAGGAGCGAGGAGATAGAGAGACAGAGAGAGACAGAGATAGAGAGACAGAGACAGACACACACAGAGAGACAGGCACAGAGCTAGAGAGACAGACAGGGAGACAAGAGAGAGACAGACATAAAGAGACAGAGTGAAACAGAGACAGAGAGAGGCAGAGACAGAGACACAGAGAGAGGAAAGACAGGGAGACAGAGACAGCGGTTTTCCAGTTGCTCGGAGTGCAAAAAATACACCATTACCACAAGAGGGCGGTTGCACACAAATTATATCAAAATCTGGGCTATCTGGCTGTAAATGATAGGGTGTGCCCCCCCCTTCCTGTTTAAGATTGCAGATTTCAAGGACAGGTAATGTTAAAATGGGGGAATGACCTTAGCTGGAATTTCCCTTCAGGGGGATGCAGGGGGAAGAAAGAGGTGATATAGTCAAGGTGAAACAGATTTCCTGGAAGGCGGGAAATCAGGGTATATAAAGGGTGTGCAAACAAAGAGAAGGGTTCCATTCGATTTAATTCGATTGGGATTCCAATATGGAGAGAGGATAGAGAGGAGAGATGGGAATTAGCCATCTTGTAAAGATGTGAGCCATGTGAGCTTGGCCATGTGGCCACCGAGGACCTGCAACCCTCGGCTG
>PVHY01031017.1:0-12968 GCA_004024945.1 Uropsilus gracilis
AAGGAAGGAAGGAAGGAAGGAAGGAAGGAAGGAAGGAAGGAAGGAAGGAAGGAAGGAAGGCAGCTCAAAAAAAGATTCGCATTTTCTTAACACACATCCACAGTGTCATTATCCTGCCTTTAAGAGACGATAGCAATTTCTGAATATTATCAAAAACCCAGACAATGATCCCACAGCCTGCATTTTGCCGCATGTGTCCCTGAGGAATATGATATTTTCCTCCTAGGTTTCCTATAAATTGATGTTTAGCTCCAGAGACAATTCGATTCAAGTAGGGCTGTTTCTGACAACAGCCTCAGAGGTGGCAGCGTCCCTCACGGGGGGGCACATAACGCAGGGTGCTCCTCTGGTGATGTTTGCAGGCACTGGCGTCTGTCTTCACGTCCCTTCCTGCTTTAGCGGCTGCCAAGTGGCGACACTCTCATTCCGTGACTCCATCCTCACGACTTAAAAGGAGAAACTTCACAGAAGCAACGCTTGGTTCTGTCTCTTCTTACTCCAGTTTTCCAAACAATCGCTGGCTTCCCTAAGAATCCCCAAAGTGACCAATCAGCGTTTTTCATTAAAATGATCTTAAGATGATAATCATTTAATCATTAAAATGATCATAAAATTATCATTTTAAGATCATTTAATCATTAAAATGATCATTAAATCATTAAATCATTAAAATGATCTTGGATTTCAACACGTTGAAGGTCTTCTAATCCATTGCTGGGCACCCTTGTAGTTATTATCTTAATTGCTGACTGAATTACCTTGATTTTGGCCAGTAGGAGTCTTGGACTCCTGCGTCCGCTCTCACGGTTCCCTTGCTTTCTGGTGTGACAAGATGTTCCAGTCTCCTCCTGGACATTCATCTCAATCTTGTTTATTTCAATGGTGAGTCCTCTGAGTCCCCTGATCCCAACCTCCAATCTGTCTGTGTCTTCACTACAGCTTGATTAACCTTTCTTTAAATTAATTTTTGTTCTGTTTCTCTTCTTGGGAGGCACCAACAGGAGCCTTCAACTGGGGAGAACCGAGTTTGAAAACTGGCTGCTTCAATCATAAGTTGTGCAATCCTGGACTGTTTAGACCATCTGTTTGCATCTCACCTGCCTCATCTATAAGACTGGAAATAAAGGTGACATCTTGCCTTACAAAACCATAGGAAAGATTAAATAAATGCACTACTCATCCCCGACCCACCAGTAGAATCTGGCCAACAGTAAGCACAGATCTACAATCTTTTCTCTTGTTCTTTTTAAGGCACATCGGTGGTTCTTCCAGGGTAAACTTTCCAATCTCCCTGAATTTGACCTATTCTTGTCTCTATGACTGTTCTCCCCATCCACCTGTCACCCTCGTCTCCCACCTGCCCTCACCAAAGTTACTAACTCCCTCCCCAACCTTTGTTTACATTGGCCCTTCACCCAAATGCCCCACCCCCCCTTTCATCAAAGGCTAACTCAACAGTGATCCAGCTCAGATCTCTGTTTCCCTCACACCTTCATTTTTCACCCCACCCCAGAAAAGCCTGCCTACAAGAGCCAGTTTGAGGGGCTACACCATTAGTCATTGTCACTATGTACTCCCTTGGGCAGAAAACACTTCAGGGGTCTCGGCTGGTTGGCACAGAGGGGGTCCCCACCTCTGGTATAACCTACTGTGCAGAGCCAGACACCTGTATTTGAGCACACGTGCCTGGATATCACACGTCAGTTTGTGCACGTGTGGGTGTCACATTATGCACGTGTGTACCTATGTGGCCAGCAGCCTGTGGGAAGCTAGTCTCTGACTCAGAGTCATGGAGGAGGGGTGTGAAGACTCAGCCCTGGCCTCAGAGTTGTTAGCTTACAGGAGGATAACTTGACCCTGATCTTCACAGAGATCCTAAGGTGGTCTCTTTGGGGGGTTCAGTTTTATAAACTGGATGTGACTCCCATCTGGAACAAGGAGAGGCCCTACATGACCAGGGAATGCTCCCGTTCAGGTCTGGTGGCTGGATCTGAAAACAAAGATAAAGTCAGCCCAGAAATTTTCCACCGAGGAACCACCACACCAGGTGACAAGGAGGAAGAATGCTCAGCAGAGGAGCCTCCGCGCCCGTGACAGGAGAACCCCACAGGGCCACTCAGCAAACTGCCCTGAGATCAGAGGCAACTCTGATAGCAATGTCTACCCCAGCCTCCCTGACCCCAGGGTTAACTCTGCAGAGTCCCAAGCTCCAGCACTGCTATGTGGAGGGAAGGAGCGGCCCTTGGGGTGAGGGGTGGCAGGGGTTGGGGGTGGGGAACACTCTAGGTGGGCTTTCTTGGGTTTTTGTGATTTAAATGAAACGTGTGCTTTTTCTTTTAAAAGGCATCTTTTAGATAAAAAGGGTTTAACCAAAAGGGCTAGCATGAGCATAAACACACACACACACACATACACACACACAACAACAACAACAACAACAGCGATCCAACGGAAGTGGGGTTCTCTGGTGAATTGGAGCTCAGGGAAGCCCTTGGATAAAGAGAGAGGTAGGAAGTATTCCAATGGCAGACAGCCAATGAGAAAGCTCCTGGGAGGCCTTGCAAGGACCCCTCAGGACAGGGACAGTTATGGTCCACCCTGGTCAATGTGCTACAGGGGTGGCAATGAGGGGCCACGGCCCAGGCTTGAGCCTCAAAAAGGCAGGCTGCAGCTGTATGGGGTCACTGGAACAGGAGAGGGACAACCCCCAGTTATTCGAGAGGAATATAGCATGAGTGGGGTTAGGGTGCAATTCTTCTACTGGGAGCGCAAGAGGGTTCTCAGATTATTTTGAGGGGTGGTAAAGCAATGGTAGCTCCCTGGCGGCTCTGGGACATCCCTGGGCAGACGTGTGGGTTGCAGGTGCAGCAATGAAAGGAAACTGCCTGGGGTAAAGGCTCAGCAGTGGAACAGCTGATGCGTGCCCCCCCCCCCCCATCTCAGCTCACTTCCAGGGCTTTGTGGGGGTGGAGAGCAGGAGGGGGAGGTTCCATCCAGGGACGTTGCTCAGCTAATCACCACGTGCCATCACATAATAACATTTAATAGCAGCACACAAAGCCCCAGGTTGCATTTGAACTGCAGCTTGAAAATGCCAGGCTCACTTCCTTCACAGGCTTGTCACAGGAACATCTGGGGGTGAGGACACCCAGCCCTGCCCCTGCTGCCAATGTGCCCGCAGCACCCACACTGAGCCCCACACCCAGCCCCTGGTTCCCGGAGGTTTGTCTTCCTCCTCCTCCAGGGATGGTCTAATTGAACAGCTGCTGCATGTACCTTTAAAACAGTCCGAGCCCAGCTCTCTGTTCCTGATGTATAAATAGAAAGTGCTTTGTGCATCTTTTTGGAGCAGGTCACATGTGAGGCTCCCCTCCACACTGGCCTTACACGGGCTCTTCCAGCCAGCATCGCAGCCACTTCAAAGGGGCAGGGTGCCCCTGGCTGAGGCTTCCTGAAGCTTCTGACCACACAGTTCTTGGAGCGTCACTCCCCGCCATGAGCCCTGGAAGTCCCCCCCCCTTTCAGGTTCAGGGCACACCCGCTGGGCAAAGGGAAGCTCTCTATTGTCAGCTTGCTTTTTATTTCAATTATCTTTAAATGAGCTAAAGGCCAGGACCTGCTCTGGCTTGCTGCTCCCCTCCTCCCTGCTTCCATCCCACAGCAGCTCAGAGAATGCCAGAAGGAGCTGGCCAAGAAACATCACTCGGCCACCACCTGCGGTGCACTGAGCCCTGGCAGCCAGGCAGTGGCTAGCAGGAAGGGGGTGAGGCCTCCAGGACCAAACTCCTAGGAACAAGCCCACGGGTTCCTGGTCTGAGACCGCACCTTGCCTGCCTCGCTGGAGACGGAGCTCTGCTGGCCAAGAATCCTGCCTTTTATCGGACAATTCATAGGTTCTGGAAGTTTTCCCAAACATCCACTGTAAATCCTTCTGCTTCCAATTGAACAAGATTGAGAGGGACAGAAAGGAAGATGGAGACAGAGACTTGCACCACCAGAAGCTCGCCGGACACTGCCAGGCACCCTTCTGTTTTCCTGTTATCCGTAGACAGCTGTCTCCTCAACTTCACTTTCACTCCTTTTTGGGGGGTGGCCTGATCTCTCCACATCTTCCCAGCTCTGCTGGGGTGAGTTCCATGAAGCTGCCCATTAGCACCCCCTCCCTAAATGTGTTTTGTCGCACATAGTGTTTAACCCTTTGGGTCCCCCCGGCCCTCTGCTCAGTGTTCACTGGGTGCCGAACACAGCTGTGACTGATGGTGGGGATGCAAGATAACCTCGCAGGTTCTTGCTCCCTCCAAGACATTAAAATATTATGTTGTATCACTGTGTTGGTGCAAAGATGACTATATTAATAGTATATTTATATTTATAGTACGCTTGACAACATTTTCTTCAACCTAAAAGTTCATTTTCTTCTTATTATTTTATAAGAGGTGGAAAGGATCTGTCCTGGGTTCCAGAGAAGCTCGCTGCGCCTAACGGATGCCCCAGGCATGGCAGACGGTGCCTGTGTCGAGAGCTGACAGTCTGGCTGCACTGTGGGGTGTCCTGAAACTTTCAGAAACCCCATAGCCCAAGGACAATCAATGGCACAGAATTTAAAGTGCCCCGATTGGTTTCGTGTGTGTCGTCAAGGTGGCGTATCGAAGTTCTCAGCCTCAGCTGATAAAATTTCCTGAGGTTTTGGTGTTTTTGTTTTGTTTTGTTTTGTTTTAACCCCAGGGAGGTGGGACTGTGCATCTGGGTTTTTTTTTAAGTTCTGGGGGAGTCCAAGAGTACTGGGTGGAGGCCTTGACCCGATGTCTTTAGAGCCTCAATCTCTATGGGGCTCCATTCCTGGCCAACTCTCCAGTGGTTTTTACCAGAGTTGCCTCTGGACACCAGAAGATTAGAGAAAGCACAGTGGTCAGAGGGCATTAAAGAGCTGCTTGTTGGCATCTTGAGGGTTCCCCAAATCTGCATGGTGAGTTTATCCGGCCCCAGAACCATAGCTGTGAGCAGAAGGAGTAGGAGCCCTCAGGGAGGATCCCGGCACTGTACAGTGTGCATGTAGACAGGCCTCCAGGGGGCAAGAGTGAGCTTCAAGGACCCCTCAGTGGCTGGAAGAGGTGAGGCACAGGGACCCAGCTCTGGGCTAGGGTCTCGTGTGCACAAGGAGCCTCAGGTTCTCTGGCTCTATTGCTATTGCCCCCTCCTCCGAGGGACCATGTTTCTAGTCACTTCATTGCCAGAGGCCCAGGCCCAAGCCTGAGGATCTCTCTCTAAAACAGAAAGAAACTGCAGGCCTGTGAGATGCTGCTTAGCAAGCTAGCTGGGAGGGAATACAGGATAGAGGCTGTTAAGTCTTTCCACAGAAAACTCCAGAACCTTTAACCCTCTGCTGGAGCCTCGTGGCCCATGTTTGATGAGGGCCGCTCTATCTTCTCCTGTCAGATTTGGACAGCTCAGCTTGGCAGCCTTTTGACATGAAGTAATAATTGTCAGAGAGGGTCAGGGCTTCACCAGCTGAGAAAACACAAGAGTGACCCTTGAAAGGAAAGCGGGTCCTGCCGAATCAGGACACAGCCCATTAGTGGGTCAGAGAACCTTCCCCAGCTGACATTTCGTCGCTGCCGCCTTATCAAGAAACTTGACATCCTCTGCACAGTCACCTTGATGGGGGGTGATGTGTCTTGAGAGAGGCACCGACAGATGGCTTTAAATGCCATAATAAGAGAACAATTGAAGGCGTTTCACAGTTATTTTTGCACTAATCTAAAAGCACTAAATAATCACAGAAATTTTGGAGATATCAGAAAAATACAGATGGAATAAATCATCCATAATTTCACCCCTCAGAGATAAAAAGCTGCAGCCATTATTCTGTGGGGTTCTTCAGTCTTTGTCAATGCCTATCTGCAGGCATACGTGTGACATGCATGTTGTGAGCACATGTACTTGTGTATGTATGTGGTGATATTTTAGTGAGGAGACACTTGTGCGTGTAATGCAAGTCAAACCAGTGTAAGAAAATGTTATGAGATCAAGGGCATTTTAATATTTGAAGTGTTGAAAGTATATGTCAAGATCTTTCATTTTATTCTCTAGCACCATTTTCCAAACTAATTTCCACAAAATTCAGACAGATGAATTAAATAAAATCTGGGGTGGGCTGCAGACCACATAGAAATTACCAGGGCACACAGACACCCTGAGAACCCTGCAGCCACAACTGCTTGTTTTCAAGAGAAAAGAAAACAACACCCAAATCAGTTCACTTGCACAGGGTAAATGGGTTAGTCAGGCTTTTTCCTCCATTAGCCCAGTGACCAGAGCCTGTGATATTGTATCCTCCTCATGATTGTGTGGCCCAGAGGGTGTGTGCATATGTGAGTGTGCACATCTGAGCCTAGGGAGCAAGGATAAAAAGGCAGTGTCAGCCCACGGTGAGGGAGCATACAAAAAGGAACAAAGAATGAGATAAGACGAAAGAGCATGAAGATCCCTGGGGGGGGGGGGGGGGCTTGCCTGCCTCTCAGCACCCCTGATCCTAGCCTGACCTGCCTGTTGTGACTGTGTAACTGCTAGAACAATAAACAACCTCGCCAGGCTGATGAGCCTGGTGCTTGCACTGTGGTTGACATCACAAATAGGCTACTTACACTACAACTTGTTTCATTTTGTGTTTAACATTTAGGTATTGTTTCTTACAACTTCATTTCGTTTCAAATAATGAACATCAAATTATGATGTTCAAATAAAACCTACAAAGCATGGGGAATTTTGTTGCCTACCCTTAACATTTTGGGGTCCTGGGACAAAGTAAGAGGTCCATAATTCATATACATGTGTATTTGTTGTTATTGTTGTTGTTTGCTTGTTTCCACATATCTGTATTTTTTAAAGGCTATAAGTTGAACAAACAAATTCAATAGGACACAGCATGTCCTAGCTGAGACAAGCCCTTCTTCACATCGTTGGGAAAGGCCAGTTCTCAATCTGGTGTCTTGGCTCCAAGGTGTTCTGTTAGAGAGCCAAGACATGGGGAGAATGTAATTTTCTTTCTCTTTTTCTTAACTTTCTTTGCCTCTTCCCATGTCACAAGCAGCCTCTCTTTCTCTCTCTCTCTCTTTCTCTCTCTCATACACACACACACACAACACACACACACACACACAGATGTACCAGGCCCTTGTCAGTCCTAAGGTCCAAGGGCAGGCACACCTGTGGCAGCCCTCTCCCTCACATGGAAGAACCCAAAAAGGGGGCTGCACCAGTGCACGATGTGAGCTTGAGACTAGCTGAGCAGAAAATTCAAAACTACTGTGAAATGGAGGGTGTTTGCTCCATATAATTTGACCCTGCTATACCCCCAGGGAAGGTTGCTGGGGGCCAGCTGGGGCACGGAGGCTCTCACCTGGCCCACAGGTACCCCTAATAGAGCCAGCTTCTCTTCCCCTGGCCTGCACTCCTACAGGTTTATCATTCCTTTTCTAAAAAAATTAATATCAGCAAACCATGCAGATATAAAGATATATTCATTCACACATTGCTTGGTGGGTGGGACAGGAAGTATACTAAGTATACGCAGCACAGCCTCGTAAAGGCTGATAAGGTGGAGGCTTGAGTCAGCAGCAGTCTGAACCAAACAATAGACAGTGCACCTTGGAATAGCTTCCTATCACTTTGAGGTGATTCTGCGGCCAAAGGAAGCAAATATTTCACTCACATTAATCAGTAAGAACATAGATTCTTCTTGATGTACTAAAATAAGGCAAATCATTTTATTATGGATAAGTGAAACAAACAGAACTCGGGTTACTAAAATTCCAGCAACCACTACCTTGAAATAACTGCTGGCCTAACCAACTTCCCTTTCCTTCACAAATACCTAAATTTGACTCATCCTTAGACCCTTTCTGAGAAAAGGATGTGAGCTCCCCATCCAACTCCAACCCCACTACTCTCCACTCTTGAGAAACTTGATTGTTTACTTTGTAGTCATTTTACAGCTGCCATCTGCAACTCCTGGGTTTTTCATGACCATCTTGTTGCACATGTGTTACTGCTGGAATCTGCTTTACTTTCTTCAACTCCATTTTTCCACTAGTCCTTAGTTGAAGTGAATAGTACTTCAGGTACTACAAATTACTAGCTCTCTTCGAAAGCGCCATTTTCCCAACTGTCAGAGAGAAGCTTAAATCCTTCCTGCTGAGTGATTATGAAGGAGCAAATCAAAGTCTCAAGTCAAGGCAGGAGAATGAAATCAGAAAAACAAAAATCAGAATCCTCGGTGCAAGTCAGTTTGTGTGTCTTTTCTATGAGTCTTATTTCTATGTGTCTTATTTTTCTCACAAAAATGACCCCAGATTTATCCAGGACACCCCTGGGGACAAACGAGGTCCCTGGACACTACAAAGCATGGAGTAGCCACTAGGTGGCCTGTGGTGTCTGAGAAAACATGCCTCTTCTGTAAGAAAAACCATGAACCACCAATGATTTCTATTTTCAAAATAAACACATAAATTTATATTATTTTAACTCAGGTCTTATTTATAAGAAAAATATAGTGTCGATTCACTAAAAGCACTACCACTTACTAACCACCACCTAACTTGATCTTGGTTTGAGAAATCCGGTTATTATTTAGAGGTGGAAACATCAGGAGCAAGGTCACTCTGTACTAGATTCCCCCTCTGGAAAAGAGCTTCTGGACACTTCATAAGTCTCTCCCAAGAGGAATCCAATAGCCCCTCTGCCATGGGCTGTTACTCCGTTGTGCTTTCTTCATTTGAATAATTTTTTTTTAAATCTACATAGAAGCATGGCAGTCAGAATTCCATAGTCTCTTCTTGACCACCACCCAGTCAGAAACAAAGTTCACTGTGGTAACCAATGGCAACCACCATAGTCCCTCTACTCTAAGGCTTTCTCTCAAACAAAGGCTTCACTGGGATTAGAAAGATTTTCTTTGTAAAGAAGGGCTTCACTCTTTCATACCTTCATCTTCACCCTCAAACCTCAGAGCAATCTGTTTTCTTTCCTTTCAAATATACACACATTTTTACAAAACAGCTGGCACATTGAAAGGACTTGGCAGTGTCCTCTAAACCAGCAGGCAAAGGTCAAACCACAGGGCTACTCAGTTGGGTTGTTAATAATGTCACTTACAAAAACAACTTGTTTACACAAGACAGCTGGTGAAGAAACCCTGTTTGGTCTAAAGATGGTATTACAATCTCCACCTAAAATATCTGGTAAGGTGGCATGGCTCTCAGAAATAAATTGAGCAAAGACGCCTATGCTGTGTTCATTCTTCCTTTCCTCTTCCTTACCACTGGTGGCCACAAGTCAGCACCAGATAATGAAGCCAGTAATCATGTTCCTCAGGTTTCTATCCTTTTGCATCTAGTGACAGTCTTATGACCCACTCTTACAAAATGAATGTAGGTTGAGAACACCTTTAAGAAAACTTTTACTTGTCCTAGTAAAGGAATAGACATAGCTGGCCCTATTCCTGGTCTTCCTACTTTCTTTTTTTTTAAATTAATTTATTTAATTACATAGTTGTTGATCCCCTTTGGGTATCCCCCAACTCTGGTCACTCCAACTCCTCTCTCATTGCTGTTTCTTCAACCATGTTTAGTTCATTGGCCTCTTCCTTTTCTGAAGCATTGTCCTTTTCCTGGGCAAGAATCTGCATTCCTGGGGGCCCCATAGACTCAACTGCTTTGATTCCCATTCTTGACTTTGTGATACACTTGCAGTCCAGCTCCTTTGGAGTCTATCAGTGCTTCATCCTTCTTGCTGGCTGTCTCCTCAATTTTGGTTTTAGTTCCTTCCATTTTGCTGCTTCTTTGCCATATATTTCTGAACTCTGGCTTAGGGAGTCTGTCTCCCAGCCCTTGTCAGCAGGTAAGGTCCTTGTTGGAGACGGACATCAGTGGATGATTGGTCCTGCTTGTCTCATCTCTAGGTTTGCAGCTGGCAGCTCAGCCTTGGGACCACAGCCGTCTTTCTGTGGCCTTCCTCCGCCTGTGATGAGGGAGGGTAACTTGTTCTCACTGCAGGCTTCTCTGAGCCCTGATTTTGGGTCCCAGCCCCTAGTGACAGTATAGGTATAACTCTGATAAGTGCTCCATGTAGCTGCTGGTCACACAGTCCTTTATCCTTTGGTTTCCTCCACGTTCTTCATGGGTCCGACCCAGGAGATGGGTGTGTTGGGGCTTTTGTTGTTGTTGTTCTGCGGCCTCCTTTTTCTTATTCTGTGGTTCATTAGCGTTTTTCTTGTTCCTGATGAGGACTGGCTGGAAAGGGAGTAAGACCAGAGTGGGGAGTTGCCACCTGACAACCCCAACCCTTCCCTGCATGCCTGTGCCCTGGCAGGACTTGAAATCAGTGCAGGAGTCCCCCCACCACCTTTGGGCAGCTCCCCTTGCCCTGCCCCCTCCCAGATCGCACCTACCTAGGTGGGAACCCGGGGGCCCTCTCAGATTGGGTGCTGCTGGGGAGACAGTGTGAATGGAACCTCCACACACACACACCCCGCCCCTGCCCAGACAGCCCCTGGAGAGAGATTCAGTCTGCTCCTTCATTGTCCTTCTTTCTGCCACGAATATACTACAATGCAACCATGAGGGAAAGAGTGAGTCTGGTTAAGTATCACTGATTAGTCAAATCAGTGCCACTAAACAGCTCCATGAGGACATCTGGTTATATGAGAAAAATCACCCAGGAACCGTTCAAGCATTTAAGTTGGTCTTCATTACTTGCAGCTCAACATAAATCTAAGTGAGACATACTACACTTTACATTACTCCTGCTGTCTCTGAAGGGACCAAAAGTTGATGAAGCAGAATTCCCACTCACCCCACTCTCCACACCTCTCCTTTGTAGGATAAATGCACAAAACCCAAGCTAGGTAGATGAGATTGTGAAATTATCCAATTTTATTTGGGTATCTTTATTGTTGACCAGTTAAATGGCTGACAACTGATATCCCAAAAAAGTCACTGGATTTCATATCAAGGATGCTAAAGGATCAGCCCATTCCAAGATCACATGAGTGATTTCTTGGTAGGACAGACTTTCCCATTCTCACCCCCTACCCACCCTAGGACCCAGAAATGTATTCCTTACTGACGGTCCACCCCATCAGCTAAAGATCATTTAGCTGCTCCCTGCTGCATCTATTTGGCGGTGTCACAGGTCAAAAGGTGCTTTGTGTAATAGAACACATTTGAATGGGTCCTGAGTAAGTTCTTTTAAATAAATCTTCTATGCTACTGGGTCCAGCACTATCTTCACTGATTTTAAGAGTTTTAAGAGAAGAGGACCAAGAATTTATGTAGCACAATCACATGTGAATTTCATGGTTTCTGAACTAGCAACCAGTGGAAAGGCAGGCTGACTTTTCTCAGTTGAATCTGATGGGTGTCTTCCATCCTGGAAGGCATCTATTTCCAAGCCTGTCTTATCTGCAAATATCATTCAGATTCCCTTCTAAAACTGGAGGCAGGATGCTCACCTATGCAGCAGGTTCTAGAATGCTAACCAGATCAGGTTTGCTGATGGTGGCAGGATAGAAGGTGATAAAATATTATATTTTGAGATCGAGGTTGCAAGGAAGTGAGCAACCAACCAGCCTTGTGATATCATGCACTAGATCAACTGAAGTGAACTCAATACCTACCTGCTTTCCCATTTGCTCCTGTTCCTTGTGAATGCTACTCACTTGACAGGACAGGGCCAAGATGGGACTGATCTTCCTAAGTTCCCTTCAGTTAAGGATCCTAGTGGTGGTCACCTAATATTCTCTCATAGCCATTTAGTAGAATCGCCTTCCACAGACCCATCTCGAGTCTAACACTCCTTTGAGAAGGTTCAGCTGAGAGTACCAGCATCATGCTCAGAGAGAGCAGCTATTTGCATGCAACTGCATCAATGCAATGGTGGTACTTAGAGTGATTTCTGATCCCTTGGACTTGGCATGGAACATTAACTGCATTTAGCATGTGTCTAGCCCTGAATTTGGCACAGAACAGATTCTGCAGAAAGCATGCACAAGTTATAGAACATTCGAGCGAGCCTTTGCCCAGGTTGTATTAGAACTCTAACTGAAAGAGAGAAAAGCTAATCCTTCATCCATCATCCAGTCAGAAGGCAAACCGATCATTTCCCCAAACAGTACTTCTGTTCAACAAACAGTGGTCATAAAAGCAGAAACTCTGAAACTTTAAGAGGCCATAAACCCTTTGGCAATGGCGCAGGACTCTGAGAACACACACATGAATAAATAAAAACCCAAAGCTGCCGCTGAGACATCGCTGCGTCTGGAAGAACAGAGATCAACAGATTCTTAGGGGGAAGAATCACAGATGACAGTATTTCACAGGCACCGTGGACAGTTGCCCCGGGGCACACAGGAGCCCACAGCCCTGAGCTAGGTCAGCAGCTCCCATCCAGGTGGAGGGGAGGTAACCTATTGATGCTTTTGTTCATCAGCTAAATAGAGACCTCATGGAGTCATTCCCAGATGCAAAGTACTCTTTTCTGATGAAGGAGAATGGGGGGCTGGTGTCAGGGGATGCAGATGCAGAGAATACCGAGTTACCAAGCTCACAATCAGCCTTCAAAGAGAGTTCCTGTTGGGCTCTGCTCTGAGAGATGTGTGTGGAGAAGACTTTCCACATGGAAAAGCTGACTCTGAATGCTGGCTTTGATAGGGTGTGCCCAATGATAGGGTGTGCCCCCCCCCCATTGTCTCCTGTTTAAGATTGCAGATTTCAAGGACAGGTAATGTTAAAATGGGGGAATGACCTTAGCTGGAATTTCCCTTCAGGGGGATGCAGGGGGAAGAAAGAAGTGAAATAGTCTAGGTGAAACAGATTTCCTGGAAGGCGGGAAATCAGGATATATAAAGGGTGGGCAAACAAAGAGAAGAATGAGGGGATGCAGATTCGAATATGGAGACTGGATAGAGAGAG
>PVHY01031018.1:0-12973 GCA_004024945.1 Uropsilus gracilis
GGGAACAATCAGGGAGGGGGGGTGAACCTAAGGTGACTTCACAGAGATGTGAAATTCATATATAAATAAAGTATTTTTTAAAAAAGATAGATTAGCTAAGTCTTGCTGAGACTCCTTCCCCACAAATATTGAGATAATAAATGTATACTGTTTTAGCAACTAATTTTGCTTAAAATCACAGTGTAACAAACAGATCTTGATACAGGTTTGAATTCTTTTCTCTATATCCAAAAAGGAGAGACAAGTCCATGAGGTAAGCTTTAAAAAGGATAATAATCATTTTGGATATTTTAAAATATAGTTAGAATGTATATTATTATCTATTTATTTCCCTCTACTCTTTTATATATACTCTTTTATGCATCATGTAGAATATACGAAGTGAATGTTTCAAAAGGTAGAGTTGAGTTTTTCATATATTCAGAGGCAGTTTTTTTGATATCCTCTTTTCCTAAATTTCATAAATATGTACTGGTACTAATTTCTCTTTGACAATGAAGAAGAGTATAAATATATAACATTGCAAATATTTCCACATTCACTTCAGTTTAACAGCATGTTATTTTATTTTGTTTCCTTTTTCTAGAGGTAGCATTCACTTACAACACTGTATATTTAGAGAAATAGGTTAAAACTTCTTCAGATGTATGGTGACATTTTAAATGCTGAGCCTGGGAAAAATTATTCCTTTTTCATTTTTAAGTCACTTTTTCCTTTATTATGTGTTTGTTTGCTTCTCAATAACTTTATTTTCATCTAATATATAATCATCATTTAGAGACTTCTCTAAATGATGTTTGAACTCTCTGGCTCCAATAACATTTGAAGTAGTAATAAAGTTGAGAACTTAGATTCAATTACCGTGAAATAATGTTTTGCCAACTTTTCATTTTAATCTGCCTACGTTTTATGACTACTTTAGGACCATAAAATGTCTAATTATTAGTTGAAGGCTTTATTTCTTAATTCTTAATCAAACATTTTATTTCAGAGACAGGATTTTTTTTTTTTTTGATACAACATCAGCCATATTTATATAGTTGTAGGTCTCCTTAGGTATGGTTACCACCTCCCACTCTCACCCCCACCCCCTGCCATGCAACTCCCCTCCCCCCCTTCACTCCAACTTCTCTCTCAACGCAAGTTGTTGGTCCAGTTGGTCTATGCTTGGCACATTGGTTTCTTCCTTTTCTCCTCTGGAGCAGTGTCTTTTTCAGGTGTGACCTGAACTTCTGGGACATAGCAGACCATGCTGCAAATTTCCAGGAGTAGCTTTGAGGCTAGATAACCAGTTCAAGCACATCAGGAACCTCTTGTTGTGCAGGAGTGTGGCGTGATTCTCCAGGTTTCTTTAATGTGGTGCCTCCTATGGTGGAGGAGACTGTCTCCTTTTCTCCAGACCTGTGTGATCACTGGGGTCCATACCTCCCCTTTTATGCTGGTCACCTTCTCCATTCCAATGTCTGTCATGTGGTGCTGCTTTTGAGCCTTATAGTTCTGGTTTCTGTCTTTGGGAATTCAATGCCCAGCCATTAGTGGTAGAGGAATTCCTCAGTGGAAGAGACTCCAGTAGGTGGTTGGTCTGGCTCATCTCCTGTCCCATGGTCTCCTGTTCTGCTATGGGGCCACAACTCCTTCTCTGTGGCTTTCTCCCCCCGCGCTGGGAAACAAGACGCCCTGCTCACGATAAACATATCTCTAGACTGGGAACTTGGTTCTCCAGCCCCCAGAAACATCGTAGGTATAGTTCTGGGACAGGTCATCACTGTAGTTACTCTCATGTTCTTGTCTCCTGTGGTTCTAACCATGCTCTGTTTGAGTCCTCCCCAAGTGATGATTGTGTACAGGGCCTTAATTTGTTCTGCTTCTCTCCTATCTTCTTTATCTATAGCAGGGTTGTTGTTTTTCTCATTCCCAGTGAGGTTTGATGAAGTGGGAGTAACCAGAGTTGGGGGACACTCCTCCTCCCCCCAGACCTCACACAAGAGAATTATTTTTAAAAATGTTTAAAAATACGGTTTTGTTGCCTGAAAAATAAAAAAAATAGATTTTTATTAGCCCTCAAGAGCATATTCCCATCATTTTAATTTTACAATAGCACAGTTGTGAAAGCTGACACAACTGATGTGATAATTAAGCAATAACCCTAAGATGCAGATGGTGATATACAAATGATAGCTGGCTATCATTATGCCCATTTTACAGATAAGGAAAGAAAATTTACTTGAACTTTTAATTACTCCAGAACCTAAGTCTTACTATTTACTGGTCTATGAAAGTAAGGATGATGTGCTTCTATAGCCAACTAACTTTCCCAGGAGAAAAGGTTTTCTGTTGAACATGAATTATCATATTAAAAGTAGACTCTGTACTCAATTTCTTCTCTGTACTCAACCACTAGGCATAAGAAGAGAGAACCGATAGTAATAATGTCTTAAAATCCCTATTAAATGAATTTGCAAAGCATGAAAAAGTTCACTTATGAGTGAACCACTTTAAAATTTATCCATATGAAAGCAGCTCTCCTGTTTTTAATCCTACCTTTTTCCTGCCAAGCTTTTTCGGTCATTCACTTTTCCTTTTAAGAGTGTCATAAATGTATTGATTCTGTTTACTCCTTGACAATGAAGAATAGTATGAATTTAATATCTTACCCCCCAAAAATCAGAGTTTCGTGAGAGTGATTAAGAGAGTGATTAAGTGATTAAATCCATTTGCTCAGATCGAAAGATAGAATTGGGTAGTTAAAATTTTAGGAGAAAAACAGACAAGGATAGGGGTAATGTGTGTATTTCAAGAGAAAATGAGCTATGTATCAAGTGATTAAGAGAAATAATTGAAGGATGTGCATTTTACTTTCATGGATTTATGCTATCATGTAAGTTTCCAGTAAATTTTAGAGAATTGTGCCCCCTCTGAAAATAAGGAAAATTAAGTACTTGATTTTTGTGGGTTCATTTTTTTCAACCTTCTTATTTCTGCTCTATTGAAATTCTGTTTTAAGTATACACTCTGTCTGTCAATTGAATTGTAGACAAAGCTCAGTTATTTAAATCTGATAAGCTTCTCACCACTATTGTGCAAACTGAAGGAGTAACTGGATAACCACTTGTCAGATTAATTATGCAGAGGGAATTCAGCTTTGTAGAGTAGAAGTGATAAGTAAACTTCTGGATTTTTAGGCTACTTGCAATGCTAACTTCCTAGGAAGTTCTCTGATCTATATCAAATCAAAAAGATTCAGTTAAAGTCTGGAGGCATGCAATATTGGCCAGTACCATTCAAGGAATAACTAATCATGTGAAGTATTCCTTGTATAGCATTCTCACCTGGACCTTGAGCTTCAATAGCATATTCTAGGTTTTTTTCCGGCTTTCTTTTCCCTATCTAGAATTACCTTGTATCAGGCCCTTTCTGAGAGTAACTTTCAACCAGTATCTTGTCTTCTTGCGCGTGCGCGCGCACGAGCATATGTGTGTGTGTGTGTGTGTGTGTGTGTGTGTGTGTGTGTGTGTGTGTGTGTGAGAACTATTGGCCAACTGAGAACTCCTTTCATGGAAAACCATTGTTAATGCGTTACTGTTTTTTTGTTTGTTTGTTTTTGAGACTAGGTCTCGCTATTTTGCCCATGGAACCGCAGGCTCTCGTTGCCTGGGTACCACAGACTCAAGCAATCCCCTGCCTCAGCTTCCCAGGTAGCTGGGATTACAGGCGCGCGCCACCACGCCTAGCTATTTTTTTGAAACTAGGTCTCGCTAGGGGCCCCAGGCGGAATTCGAACCGCGATCCTTAGCCCCGGCCGCTTCATAAGCTGGAGCTTACAGGCACGCGCCACCGTGCCCAGTAATGCTGTTACTGTTTGAAGACCTGTCTAGAGTATACAGAGAATAAAGCATCAAGAACCTGTGAGAGCTGATGCCAGTTCTTCATGCTCTCCCAGAAAGGATAGTGCTATTAACAGAATTAGCACTGATTACATTTGGGAATCTCAGACTTGCTATATCAGTGTTGAGGATGGAATTGCATTTTCTTTTTGAAATATTCTCAACTGATAAGAAATTTCATTCACCTGTGGCAGTAAGAAGCACATGGATATGTGTTGGTGTCTGTGGCTGGGAAGGAAGGGATGATTGTGTTCTCTCCCTGACATCCTTTCAAAACTATTTTCCTTTGAGTCAGTACTCCATTATATCCAATATCTGGTAGCCATTTTCACAGGTCTAGAAAGAATTTGTTCAGGAAAATAGATTCATATATTGTAAGTGATGTTACTGAGTAGATACATGATTCCTGGTGTTGTTTTTCTATTGTGTCTCCATCAAAGTACAGAATGTTAATTTGTCTGCTGTAGAGACAGGTACTTGTGGGTGTCACTTGCCAGGGCATACACTAAATACTGATGGAGGAGAAAGATGAATCTTAATGGAGGTATCATTTTCTTATAAATTCATAGTTTACTGAAAGTAGCTTTAAATGACCACTGATCATTTTTATCATGAAAATGTTAATGTACAAAGCACTTTACTAGACATTATTGAGTAATTAGCCAAATACAAATCTAGAGACTGCCATCCTCAAGGAATTTTAATCTTCCTAAATAAATACAAAGGCAGCAATTTGAGGACCATTGTGGAACATGGAAGCAGGTAGAGAGATGGAGCTTCAGATAAGAGGAACACCTCTTATCTCTCTAGCCTCCTCTGGCACACTAGAGGGTGGGCGATTGCACATCTCTCACCTGTAACCCAGCTTCCTGACCTCTTTGGAATGTCCCAAGAGACATATGACCGATTAGTAATGTCTGTTGCCCCCAAAGGTAAATTCTCCTGTTATGGCGAATCCCCGCATCTTGCTTGCTGCATGTCACTTACGCTTTACTACTTCTTCATTACATCATTATAACATTTCCTTGCTGGGGTATATAAGGGTCACCACAACTTCATTAAAGTTGAACCTGGACATGCTTCCCAGATCCCCTTTCTGTGGGCTAGCCTCACAGATCACTATGAATCTCTTCCGTCTCAATTTCTTCTTCATTCCACACATGACTCCTAACAGCCCATCACCAAGATGTATCAGACAGCACATAATTATACAAAAGTAAAACAATTCTTTACAGTATTCTAAATTTCCTAGGAAATAGTGATATTCAAAGTGTCTATATGCACACAGCTACATAATCAATAAGTTAGCAAATTTCAGAGCTACAATTATATGCTTTCATATTAATCATACCCCCTCATTTTACACATAAGAAAATAAGTCTAGAGAGAGGTTTGCTAATTTGTCCAAGGTCCTGTGGTTGGTAGACTGACTCTCCTGGAACTAGTACCCATGTCTATTTATGGTAAGAGATCTCTTTCTGCATCACTAGCTTTGACTTTTTAACTGGAATGGCATGCTGACTTTTGGAACCTATTACCAGTGTGCTGAGAAAGTATGTATGGGTTTGTGAACCATAAAGCATTTTAGGTGGAATCAAGGGTTCTACCTGTGATGAATGAGGTTGTCCAAAAGTATGATGCTCACAACCCCTCTTAGATCCCAAACTGGCAGAGCCTTCATGTTTCCTTGGTCAAATGTACAGAGACTTACCCCTTTTTCCGACTGGGATCTAGCTCTTATATTCGCCTTCCTCCTTTTGGAAGCCACCTGCTGTTTCAGAAAGGAAGAAAGGAAGGCTTGCTGGTTATCTCAGTGGTTTATATTTTATTTTGTTTTTGCTCTCTAGTTTTCTTTTTAAAAGTTTTTTCTAAAATCATTGTTCATTTTTGTACAATATTTGATTTCTCTCCTTAGATCTCTTCATTCTCATACCAGCACAGCACTCTCCAACTGTCACCAGTGACTTTGTTCTTCCTGCCCTGGTTTGACACCTCACCCAGTTTCCTGCTGGATACCTCAGATATGAGGTTTGCCTGCAAGTTTTGTCTTTTTTCCTAATATGTTTTTATGTTTCCTTATATGCTACCTACAAGTGAAGCCATTTGATCATTTTCTTTTTCTCTCTGACTTATAGTTCATTTATTTCCTAAACACAGAAGAATATGTTTAAGAGAGATGTTTAATTACTCTCAGCTCAATTTCCCTAGGGAGATTAGTTAGCAAGACTCAAACTTAACTTTGGCAAAATTTTATTGACAAAGGATAGTGTTTATATTTCTGCAGTTTGACATTTGTTTAACCTTTTCTCACCTAATTTAGAAAATAGCAAACAAAATCTTAAAAAATATTCTTTATTATGTCAAGAAATAAAAAATGAGGGGGAAAGCACAATGTTTCATGTTATGGGGATTCTGAATTGATTACATGGCATCCATCTAGTAAAAATAGCTGTCACTGACCTTTAGTCACATAATTTTTTGTATTTTAGCTGAAATGCAAAATCTTTAGCATAATTTTTATATACTTACTATCTTATGATAAATTTTAACAAAGTTCAGCAATTAGTTGAGGTAAATTTTTCTCATCTCTACCAAATTTATAATTTATGATTTTACTATGAATACTGGGATAGAATTAAGTTGAGTTTTGATGATGAATATTAAAAATTATCAATTTTTAACTGCCAACAGAATTGAAGCATAGAGCAAGGGAGAGGGAGAGTGGGTAAAATTGGGGGTGGAATGGGCATAGGAGATTAAGATAATGGTTCATAAGTGACAAGGTGGTGGAAGAACCTCAGAGTATACAATTGATATATGCACTAACTAAAAAAATTAAAAAACTTATCAGCATAGTTTGACATTTTTTGCACAACAAATTAAAAGAATTGTTTATTATAAAGAATATTTGTGTTATTATAAAGAATAATTTCAGTCAACCCAAATGCCCCAAAACAGATGAATGGTACAGAAAGCTGTGGTGTATGTACACAATGGAATATTATTCATCAATCAAAAAAGACAAACTTTGTCATTTGCGCCAACATGGATGGAACTAGAAGGAATCATGCTGGCAGAAATAAGCCAGAAAGAAAAAGAGAAATATTTCATAGTCTCACTTATATGAGGGATAAAGAGAAAATAAGCAAACAAATAGACAAGAAAAATTCAAAACTAACTTTCAGCAGAATTGAAGCACAGAGCATGAGAGGGGGAGAGGGGGAGAGGGGAATCAGGGGTGGAAGGGACACAAAAGATTAAGACGATTGCTCATGGGGGATGAGGTGGAAGGTGGTGGGAGAACCTCGGGGTAGATAACGATGTAAAAAAAATTGTACCCACAAAATATAAAAAATAAATTAAGGAAAAATATAGATAAATAAAAACAACTTTCACTCACTGGAAAAAAAAATATATATGGAGAATGCCTCCAAGGCATTAAAAAAAAAAAAAAGAATAGTTTCAGTGTAGCAACATACACTATTTAAAAACCTCTTTTACTAAATATTTTTCAGTGATAGATATATTTTCAAATTCTCAGTCTTGTTTTGAATATGGTAAGTACTTATAGATATAACTTGTATTAGCAATAGCCCTTTGATGTTCTCAATAGTTTTTAAGAGGGTGTAAAGAGTTGTTCAGAACAAATAGTTTTAGGAAACATTGCTGAGCAGTGAGAGAAACCTTGGGGAAAATGTGAAGTTAAGTTTGCTCCCTTGCAGAGGAGCATCCTGGTAAGTGGCATAAAAACTCTTAAGAAGTCTTGAAGTTGAGAAACATGCTGAATTTTGTTTCACTTGATGTTTCTCAGACTCTTGGATAAAATCCTATTTGTTTTTGGAGAAAGTAGTCTTGAGAGGAATAGTATTTTGCAAATATTGCTTCAATACATCTTTGTTCAAAGATCAAGAAACTTGCATAGATTAAAATGTTACTTTATTTCAGGTTTTGATTCTTTCTAAGGCTGATTATTATTCCATTGTATGTATACCAATGGCTCTCGAACCGTTCAGGTTGAATGTGGATTTTTTTTTTACTCCTAGAGTTCTTCACTCACTAGCCCCACCAACTACAGTTGAATCCACAGATGTGGAACCAAGAACACGGAGGACTAATCTTAAGTTATAGGCAGATTTCTACACACAGGGGTTGGGCCCCAAAGCCCTGCACTGTTCAAGGTCAACTGCATAGCATTTTCTACTTCCATTCTGCCTGGAATATTCAGGTTGTTTCCAAATCTTGGCTATTGTGAAAATAATTGTATGAACACGGACTGTTATTCCCTTATTTCAGTTCTTTTGGGTAAAAACACAGAATTCAGATACCCTGGGTTACCAGGTAGTTGTACTTTTAATCTTTTGAAAAACCTCCGTATTGTTTTCCATAGTGATAGGATTTTGTATTTCCACAAGATACAAGATGTTGAGATCTGCTATACATCTTTATGTCTATAGCTACAATATTGAATTGTATGGTTAAGAATCAGTTCAGGGTTAGATCACATAAGTGAGTGTTTTTGCTACATTACTATATTTTACACCATTAAAATTAAAACTAAAACATTACTATAAATCCCACATCCTCTAGTATAAAATAGAAAGAATAACAACCACATACAAATAATATTTATATTATTTATCTCTAACAAATATATACTATATTTAGCTAAATAGTCAACTCAAGGCCGGGCACGGTGGCTCATGCTTGTAAACTTCAGCCTATGAAGCGGTCGGGGCTAGGGATCGCCATTCAAGTTCCGCCTGGGGCCAGTAGCGAGACATTGTTCCAAAAAAATAGCTGGGCGTGGTGGTGTGCGCCTGTAATCCCAGCTACCTGGGAAGCTGAGGCTGGGGATTGCTTGAGTCTGTGGTACCCTGGGCAATGAGAGCCTGCGGTTCCACGGGCAAAAATAGCAAGACCTAGTCTCAAAAAAAAAAAGTCAACTCAAGT
This sequence comes from Uropsilus gracilis, assembly GCA_004024945.1. Lineage (NCBI taxonomy): Eukaryota > Metazoa > Chordata > Mammalia > Eulipotyphla > Talpidae > Uropsilus > Uropsilus gracilis. The sequence continues at coordinate 8,835 of PVHY01031018.1, forward strand.
GACAGGCTTTAATTTTTGTTTTATTCTAAATGTTTTTATGAATCTGTAAGAAGTTCAAAGTCTTAAATCAGAATTCTTGCATTTTTTTCATTTAGAAAATGAAATTTTAATTTAGTCAATGTACAAGAACTGAATGTCTGCAAGCAAGCCACATTCTTGCAGGTACCAGGAAACATAAAGAATGAAAAACTGCCTCTTTGAAGTACAAATTTTGAGATCAAATCAAGGGAATAAGATCTTAAATATGACAGAAAATTGTAGTACTGAAGTAACTTGTAGGGAGGCAAATTGATTATCCCCCAAAGTTTAATCTTTAGTAGTAGAAACTCCCTTGTTTTAGCTAAAACAACCGTGATTGCATGACAACCCAGCTGGAGATACCACATTTCCATTCTTATATTGTAGTAAGGTGTGACTGTGTTATAGCAGCATCAAATAGAAGTTACATGTGGGTTTTACGGGTTCTGCTTTCCTATTTTCCTTTTCCTCTGGGTTGGAACTTGACCACGGAGGTGATACTTCATACTCATAAGTACAAGAATGTTTCAGCACAGAACTTAATTTAAGAAACTTAATTTATCAGCACAAAACTTAATTTAAGAAAGAATGCCACCCATCTTGTTTAAGCACACTTACTGATTTATAAATAAAAATCCTGAACTTCTAACTGGCAGAGTCAGTTTAGGATGTTGTAACTCTAAAGCCTAGGCTCTTTGTAGGGTGGGGAGGTGAGCATAGGGCAAGACTTGCTGGAGCAAGAGCCTCTCAGCTGGGTTCTGGAGGGTCATTTTGAGCTGGAAAAGTATCCCCCAGGTGATTCTGATGCTCCCCTTTTATAAGTCTTTTCTGCTTGAGATCTCTGTTGTGATGCCTTTTAATGACATCTGACTTTCCCTTTGTTAGTAAGATTCCAGTGGAAGATTAAATAAAGTAGTTCTTTATTCTTTCAACAATTGGTTTGGAGTATTTACTGTATACTATATGTATATATTTACTACATGCTATATGTATATTTACTATATACATATAAATAATAGCTGTAAGCATCCAGCGTAAGCCTATTTTACTGGTTCTCTTTTGTTTATTTACTTATTTTTTTATAAAAATCATTTCCTCTTTCCAGAATATAAACTAATTTTAAGATAGGGCCATTTTCTGCTTTTTTCTTCTTATGATATAAATAGTTCTCAGTGGTGCTGGTTCCATAGTAAGCATTCTTTAAATTCTTTAAAGAAAGAACCAGTGAACGAAGGGGAAAATATACGCTAAGACAATCGACATACAGCAATGCAAGGGACACTTGCCTTTGAACTCACAGGTAAGTGAATGATTTCAAGGTGGTATGATGAGCAACTGAAATAGGATTAATGAGTATCTTCATTGAGTGAAACTTTGACAGACACTACTATGTACTCCCTATAACACTCCACTGTCATTTAGTTTCTAAAACCCCCTAATAATCTTATGGGTTCTTCAATGAAGGTATTTTCCTGCTTGCATTAGAATTAATTTAACTTTAAATGAATTTGTCATAAAAAATGAAAATAGAGTAAAATTTCAAAAGAAATTTGAATGCAGAAAAAACTCATTATTTTTAGACTTTTCCCCTGAATAATTCCTAATTGGTTCTCTAATTCTTTCTGTCTAATCACTAATTATTTGTGTTGTTCATTAAATAAAGCATTGAGCCACCTGCCTAAACTATAATACAGCCTAAGTTGGCTAGTCTGCAAATTGATGAATAAACTAAACCTATGCATCCATCTGTGAAATATTTCAAGGTCGGCCATTCATTGGCTACAAGATTTTGAGTTAAAAAGACAGTGGAGGACAGTGTTTATAGTTTGATAATGTTTGCTTACTGAGCGTGAAATGAAATTTAACTATGGCATGTCTGCATTTGTAGATTTATTGTGGTTATTTAGACTTCTTGCAAAATGAAATGTCAGGCAGTCTTTCTGAGTTCAAATACATTAGATTTCAAAGAGCTTAAATAAATAAAATTATCCTCTCATTTAAAATTTTTAAAAATTAAAAAAATTTCCACCATGTAAAATTAATATATTCAATCATTTGCATGTGAATGAGCATAGGAGAATTAAAAATAAAGTCTTAGGGATAATTTTCTATTTAAAATGCTAAATGTACCTATAGATTATTGCATGGTTTCAAAACTGCAAACTCTCAGTATTTATTTTCCCCAAAGATGTAAGGTATTGTGGACAGAAAGATTTAGATTAGAATGTCTCTTTGACCTATAAGTAGTTAACCTTTTAAACATTTTTAAGTTTATTTGTGTGAATGGGGAAAAAAAGTGCTGATGTTTTAATTTTATTTTTTAATTGATTTCATATATATGTATTTTACAACATTGTCTACCCTGAGGTTCTCCACCTTATCACCCATGAACCATCTTAATCTCTTGTGCCCATCCCTCCCCCGATTTTAACTTTCTCCCTCTCTTGCTCTATGCTTCAGTTCTGATTTTGAAGTGCTTATAGTTAATTGTGAGATTTCACAGAATCTATTTAAGAAACACTTTCTGAACAGTATAATTACCTAATGTTTTGTATTGCCCAGGAATTCATATTTTCTCCATCTCTCTCTCCTGATTTTCTTCTCTTCCCTTCCCTCTCTCATCTCTTCTTTCTCTTCTCTTCCCCTTCTTTCTCCCTTTTTCTCTTCCATTTATCCTTCCAGGCTACTGGAAAGCAAAAAAATATTTTTTTAATGGTGCACATTTATTTGATTTTTTATTCTTCTTAGTTGGTTAATTCATTTTGCCAACACGTTGCATTTCAAAAGTTTAGGTTATGTTTTCACCAATTCATTTTTGTACAAGAACATTTTCACCAATTCATTTGTCTACAAGAGCATTTCAAAAAGTTTTCCTATAATCTTACTTCTTTTTCAACTTGTGGTGACTAATCTGATCTAAATTTCTCTTTGTTTCCTTCCTCTAAGTGCTTTGCCATATGATTCATCTTACCTTCTCGACCTTTTTTCAACAAAACCATTTCTTAGACTCCCAATTTTGCCCATCATTTACAGTCACATTTGCCGAGTTTGTCATCAAAGTGCTACCAGTTGTTGATTTTTTTAAAGGAGTTTATCCAAATTTGATTAACAAATTTTTGTCCCTTTGCCATTATAATTGAACCTTTGGCTGGTTCATTTGTTTTTGCATTTATATGCTCAGTTCCCCACATCTTTATTACACACTCAATGTTTATTAAGCAGAGGGTGTGCAGCAGGGAATAGGGGAGGTTTGAGTCATCTTTCTTATTGATATTAGCCTTAGTTACAAGTTTAGTCAAGAGTTTAACACTATTAGCTTAAAACAGCTGTTTGGAATGTGTTTATCTTTAAAGAGTCACTTACCCTGTAAAATATATTTACACTGTGACACAGTTGCTACAGTCTGTACCAGTTCTGTACCAACATTTAGATTTGGTCCTATTTCAAATCCATGCTGACTGATTTTGGTTTTTATTACACATTTTAAGAAGGAAACTTTAAAGGCTCTTGTGTAACTTAAACAATATGTGTCCATGAGCCATGAACATGTGCTTATCTCATATTAAATCTAATTGATTCTCTCAATAAATGCTTACTATGTTTATTGTCTTGATGGTCATGCTCTCTTCACAAGACTGAAATAGATGGTGTACATGAGGGTAAAGACCTCCACTTTTAGGGATGTTGTTTGCTACGGACCGGCCGTGCAAGAAAGACCGCTGAGTGTGGGCTTCAGGCAGACAGGAAAAACTCAGGCAGGCGAATGATGGTCACAGACACGAATTTAGTGAGCGAGGAATCTGCTGCTTTTTTTTGTAGGTTTTCGGGCCACATTTTTATATTCTTAAACAAGCTACTTTAACATTCCAAGGGGAGGGGCATCTAATGAGTAGTGGGTGCATTATCTCAGTGAGAGGCAGAAGTGACCGCGTGAGGGTAATTATCATGAGCGCGTGAGGACTATAACGCGAAAGACAGAAATCAATATCTTAAGAGAAAATAGATTATCATTAGATACTACTAAACATTTCTAAGCAATCATTTTTAGGGAATCAGGATAATCAAAGTTGGTTTCAAGTCACCCAAGGTTATTCCTTGGTTGTAAAGCTTATCTGGTTCTC